>JAFBJR010000203.1:62357-173920 GCA_016785285.1 Brachirus orientalis | reverse complement strand
TTCTTTTCTCTCTGTAATATTGTAAAGGTTTTGGCCTTACTATGTACAGTGCCTTGAGATAATGTATGTTGTGATTTGGCACGATACAAATAAAATTGAATTGAATTGAACTGAAAAACTAAAGAGACTTCTTTCCCAGGGACACCTGATGACTCCATCAGAGTACTCATGTCAAGTGGGACAAGACACCTTGCCAAGTGCTGATCCACTCAGTCCCGCTCCAGACTGTTCCACTGTTCCACAGAGTTAAAAATGGTGACTGACCATACTTTATGTACAAACAGCCCTGTGACAACAACACACTGTGGAAGGCATGTAAGAGTGCCGCAGCGTTATCTGGTTTAACCAGAACAGGATAACCTAAAGACTGTTATGGGCTTAGTTCAAGGTTTAAGTAAAGAAATGTGTGACAAAAAAAGGTTTGTTAAGTGTTACACATTGAGCTGTTGTGTACCAAGTATAATCTTTTACACTTCAGTCATGACCTTAAGATATAGATATATTTTGTTAAAATTAAAATTCATATTGTTATGTTAAGGTCAGTTGTTCTTCTGATGTGCAAGAAAATCTGCAGACTTGGTGAATTTGATCAGTAAAATCAGATGGCATTTTGGTTGGTTAATTAAGTCTGATCAGGACTATAGTATGTCTGAAGACAATATATCGCCTGTTTTTCATAACAGTTGTGCCGATATTGTGCATATACATATATAAAATACAATCTTGAGAAAGGGAGATGTAGTGTATTGGAGTACCAGAAGTGTTATACTCAGTAGACTGACAAAACATGGCTTTGTCCACTTCATATATTACAGCATCTATTCACAGCACATTTTTCTATTACTCTTCTTTCAGACCCAATATGGGGTTAAGTGTCTTGCCCAAGGACACATAGACTAGAGAAGCTGGGACTTGAATCCACAAACTTCAAGTCAAAAGACAACTTGCTCTACCACTGAGCTACTGTTGCCCTGCTTCTTTTCTTAATAACTTTATCACATTCCTCTGACCACTTAGGTACAATTCTCTTTTTATTCTTTCCTTCCTTCGTTTTAATTGTATGATTTGCACACAGACTCATTAAGCTCATCCAAATTTCTGTCAACATTTTAACATTTAATTTCCCAGTCTGCATTTCTTCAATGATTATCTCTGACTCCTGTCCCCTACTTTTATCTCAATAGGGTAACAATCACTTCCTATAATTGTTCCTCTTATACAGTAACTCCCCACCTGTCAGAGAATCTGATACCAGTGTAGAGCTTCACCTGAGTCATCAACTGTATTTGACTTTAGGTGTGAATGTGTGTGAAACCTCCTGGGGAGGGAGTCCAAAACAGCACTGTAGGTGGCTGATAGCTGGTGTCTTAGACCAACTCCCCTGTTCAAGGTTGGTTTCTCCAGTTTGGCAAAGATGGCTTCTTTTACTCCTCTTCAAACCATCTGTCCTCCCTGGCCAAAATCTGAACATTGCTGTCCTGGAAAGAGTGTCCTGTCTGGTGTAAGTGTAGATAAACTGCTGAGTCTTGTCCTGAGTGGGTCTGTCTTCTGTGTTGGGCCATGCATTTGTGGAGAGGATGTTTTGTCTCTCCAATGTACAAATCGTTGCAGTCCTCACTGCACTGAACAGCATATACCAAGTTGGTTTTCTTGTGGTGAGGTGTTTGGTCTTTGGGGTGAACCAGTTTCTGTCTGAGAGTGTTGTCCGGTTTGAATTGTATTGGAATGTCATGTTTGTTGAAAATCCTCTTAAGTTTTTCGGACACGCCGGCAACGTAGGGGATAACAACATTCTTGCAGGAGAGCTCCTTCTTCCCTACGTTGCCGGCCTCCCCCAGTGGGACGTGCCCGGAACACCTCACCAGGGAGGCGTCCAGGAGGCATACTGACCAGATGCCCAAGCCACCTCATCTGGCTCCTCTCAATGTGGAGGAGCAGCGGTTCTACTCTGAGCCCCTCCCGGATGACCGCGCTTCTCACCCTATCTCTAAGGGAGAGCCCAGACACCCTGTGGAGGAAACTCATTTCGGCCGCTTGTATTCGCGATCGTGTTCTTTCGGTCATTACCCACAGCCCATGACCATAGGTGAGGGTAGGAACGTAGATCGACCGGTAAATTGAGAGCTTTGCCTCTCGGCTCAGTTCTTTCTTCACCACGACAGACCGATGCAGAGCCCGCATTACTGCGGATGCCGCACCGATCTGCCTGTCGATCTCCCGCTACATTCTTCCCTCACTCATGAACAAGACCCTCAGATACTTAAACTCCTCCACTCGAGGAAGGATCTCATCCCCAACCCGGAGAGGGCACTCCACCCTTTTCCGGCTCAAGACCTTGGCCTCGGATTTGGAGGTGCTGATTCTCATCCCGGCCGCTTCACATCTGGTTACGAATCGCTCCAGTGAGAGCTGAAGATCACAACCCAATGAAGCAAACAGGACCACGTCATCTGCAAAAAGCAGAGACCCAATCCTGAGCCCACCGAATTGGACCCCTTCAATGCACTGGCTGCGTCTAGAAATCCTGTCCATAAAAGTTATGAACAGGATCGGTGAAAAAGGGCAGCCCTGGCGAAGTCCAACCCTCACCGGGAAAAGATCCGACTTACTGCAGGCAATGCGGACCACGCTCTGACACCGGTCGTAGAGGGACCAAATGGCCCTTATCAAAGGGTCTGGTACCCAATACTCCTGGAACACTCCCCACAGGACTCCCCGAGGGACACGGTCGACACATGTCCACAAAGCACATGTAGACTGGTTGGGCGAACTCCCATGCACCCTCTAGGACCCTGCCAAGAGTGTAGAGCTGGTCCACCATTCCACGACCAGGACGAAAACCACACTGCTCCTCCTGAATCCGAGATTCGACTATCCGATGGATCCTCCTCTCCAGGACCCCTGAAAAGACCTTACCAGGGAGGCTGAGGAGTGTGATTCCCCTGTAGTTGGAACACACCCTCCGGTCCCCCTTTTTAAAGAGGGGGACCACCACCTCAGTCTGCCAATCCAGAGGCACTTCCCCCGATGTCCACGCGATGTTGCAGGGGCGTGTCAGCCAAGACAGCCCTACAACATCCAGAGCCTTGAGGAACTCCAGGCGGATCTCATCCACCCCCGGGGCCCTGCCACCAAGGAGCTTTTTCACCACCTCGATAACCTCAGCCCCAGAGATAGGAGAGCCCATCCCTGAGTCCACAGACTCTGCTTCCTCATGGGAAGGCGTGTTGGTGGGATTTAGGAGGTCTTTGAAGTACTCTCGCCACCGATTCACAACATCCCGAGTCGAGGTTAGCAGCACCCCATCTCCACTGTACACAGTGTTGACAGTGCACTGCCTGCCGGTACCTATCAGCTGCCTCTGGAGTCCCACAGGCCAGGAAGGCCTGATAGGACTCCTTCTTCAGCTTGACGGCATCCCTTACCGCTGGAGTCCACCAACAGGTTTGGGGGTTACTGCCACGACAGGCACCGACCACCTTACGGCCGCAACTCCGGTCATCCGCCTCAAAAACGGATGCACGAAACATGGCCCATTCAGACTCAATGTCTCCCGCCTCCCCCGGAACGTGTTTGAAGTTCTGCCGGAGGTGGGAGTTGAAACTCTTCTTGACAGGAGACATTCCCAGCAGACGTTCCCAGCAGACCCTCACAATACGTTTGAGTCTGCCAGGTCTGACCGGTATCCTCCCCCACCATCGGAGCCAACTCATCACCAGGTGGTGATCAGTTGACAGCTCCGCCCCTCTCTTCACCCGAGTGTCCAAGACATGTGGTCGCATGTCTGACGATACAACTATGAAGTCGATCATTGACCTACAACCAAGAGCATCCTAATGCCAAGTGTGCATGTGGATACCCTGATGTTTGAACATGGTGTTTGTTATGGACAATCCACAACGAGCACAGAAGTCCAATAACAAAGCACCGCTCGGGTTCAGATCGGGGGGGGGCCGTTCCTCCCAATCACACCCCTCCAGGTCTCACTGTCATTGCCCGCATGAGCATTCAAGTCTCCCAGCAGAACAAGGGAATCCCCAGTAGGAGCACTTTACTCCAGGGACCCCAGAAAAGGTGGGTACTCTGAACTGCATATGCACAAACAACAGTCAGGACCCGTCCCCCACCCGAAGGCGAAGGGAGGCTACCCTCTCTTTTACTGGGGTGAACCCCAATGTACAGGCCCCAAGATGGGGGGCAATAAGAATGCCCACACCAGCTCAGCGCCTCTCACCATGAGCAACTCCAGAGTGGAAGAGAGTCCAACCCCTCTCAAGGAGACTGGTTCCATGTGAGCTATGTGTCAAGGTGAGCCCGACTATATCTAGTCGGAACCTCTCAACCTCGGCTCCTTCTCCATCAGAGAGGTGACATTCCATGTCCCGAGAGCCAGGACGAGGGAGAGTGTCGTCCATTTATGTTTATCATCATAGAAGGTCTGTGAACCGCTCTTTGTCTGGTCCCTCACCTAGGACCTGTTTGCCTTGGGTGACCCTACTAAGGGCATAAAGCCCCCGACAACTGAGCTCCTAGAATCACTGGGACACACAAACCCCTCCACCACGTTAAGGTGGCGGCCCTAGGAGGGGATCTTCCTTTTCAAACTTTTGAATTAGTTTGAATTCCTCCCTCACCACTTCTTCTTCATCAGCTTCTTTCTTCATCTGAGCTATCCTCTTTCCACCCTCTTTTACTGCCTTGACTTCTTCCTGTTTCTTTTGCCCTTGTCCCCTTCCTCTCCTACTAGGAACTGGTGTCGTCACCAAACTCCATATCTTCATCCACTTCATCTACCTGACTTGCTATCATGATCCAGTCACAACCCAGATTATGCCAACTGCCAAAAGGAAAAAAGAAAAAAGGTCCAATGTTGACATCAAAAACAAACAAAATAAGAAAAACAAATACGTGCAGCTTGTTCGAGTTTCCCTCATTCGAGTTCCTCAAGCCGAAACGGGTTGGACTTCAGCTGGAACAAGAAGTTCATCCCACAACCTCATCTTCATCAAAAAGAGCCAACTTTCAAAAAGACATTTTAAAAATACTCAATAAGTTCACCATAATACAGTGTAGTGTCATCAAACTTTCTGTAAACTTCACTGCTGTACTGTACATGACACTACACTACCCAGTTTAAAGAAATATGCTTTAAAAAATTTTATGAATATTTATTAGTAATACATGTTGAAACATTGATACAGGTGATCAAACCTAGCAGTAGCAGCCTTTAGCAAAGCTCCAGGATAGCACAGACAGGTGACAGACGACAACGTGGAGGGATTTCCACTCTGCTGTTTATTTAACAGGATATAAGCTTGATCATGTAAAGCCAGGTCTCATAGCGTTATGTCTAAAGTTCACATATGAATTGAGCATATGAGAATCAGAGCCCTCACTAACTCACGTTACAAGTTGAAGGAATGGTGACCGGAGTATAGTGGGGAGAGGGCACACTTCTACAGCCGACACAGCATGACAAAAAGAGGCCCTACACCGTGGCGTAAAGTAGCATTACAGCAATACTCTGTTACAATGTGTTACATACAAGTACATACTGTATGTTCCCATGCATTCTGGTGGATTTTGGAGTGACCTGCAGGAGATTTGCATTGCCTAAATTTATTCAGCTTTATTGCTGACATCCTGACTTGCAGGGCCTTCACAAATTATCCTGAGCTAGTGACTAGCAAAGCACAAAGTTTGGGCTTAGCTGCCCCCACACGAGAAAACCACTGTAGATGAGTGCCTATATGCCTATATTGTACTTTATTGACCTATGTTTCAGATTTAAAGGCAAGTTCATGGTTGAATATATTTGATTAGTATTACAAAATTCTTGATTTAAGCTAAATGTTATGTTTTTAATAATTGCTGCATTCTAAAGAGCATTTCATGATTTATGTTTAGTCAAAAATGAAACAAGATTAGTCAGTGAGGGACATATATTCTTCATTCAAGGCCTTTTCCCACCACTGGGTCCAGAAGAAAATTGACAAGGGGTAAAATATATAACAGCAAGACACAACAAATAAAGTGCTTAGACTGTAAGCTGCTTTACAACATGCTATAAGAAACATTTGAATAAAAATGAACAGTAAACTAAAAAAAGCTGCGGAAGGTCAAGTTCTGTGGCTGGTTGTACTGGCCTGTTGCCTTCTTGGAGGCCTTGATGATTGCCAAGGAGGGCTCCCATTTCAAGCAGGGCTCCAGGTCAGCCATCTTTAAAGTCATTATGAATTACAATGTTCCATCCAGGGCCAAGCTGTTCCTGGTCTCGGTTTTGTTCATTCCCACCACAGTAAAAAAAACTCTTTGAAGTGGCATAGTACCAAGACCAGCTTTGCAAGAGCACTCTAAAACTGGTTTACTCCTGTCACCTGTAACAAATGCATCAAGAACAAAAAGGAAATATGACCTCTCATATAGTGTTACTCTCTTTTTTTCCTCCTTTGACAGGTAAGTATAGGTTGATGCATTGACAAAATTCAAATAAAATACAGTATATGTTATGATGCTTCATGTACAGTATACTGGTACACAAATCTATAAACTAATATACAAATTTAAAGCAACATATAGAGAAATGAGGTAGCATACATCTGTCAAAATGTGTTCTTGGTGTACAAGAATAATCTTTACTTTGTGCTTTTTGGGTTGCCATTTCAGCCCAGAAGCTTTCCATCTCAATTTTCGTTGGGTCCTGCAGGGGTGGTATTGACATAGTCTGGTCTAAATCTAAAGTTACATGCAAAGTTCAATCAGGCCTATACTCACGTTGAGAGTGGCGTGAGAGTGTGTGAAGGCAGTCAAAAGAGTGTGTCTCATGCTCGTTGCATGAGAGTTGTCAGCCCTGATACGATGATGTGTCTATAGAAGGAAACATGAGATGGTGTAGTGATTAGAACTCTTGCCTTGCAGCAAGAAGACCCAAGTTCGTGACCCGATTGGAACAAAGGACTTTCTGCATGAAGTTTGTATGTTCTCCCTGTGTGTTCATGGGTTTTCTCAGCATTCCCCGACTTCCTCCCACAGTCCAAAAAAATGCATATTTGGGGATTAGGCCAATTAGACACTCTAAAATGTGAGTGAAAGAGAGTGAATGGTTGTTTGTCTCTATGTGTGGCCCTGTGATGGATTGGTGATCTGTCCAGGGTGTACCCCACCTCTTGCCCTATGTCATCTGGGATTAGGCACCGGGGCCCCCCTCTTATATATCAGATCATGTGTCAGTTTTTTTCCTCAGAGCTGTTGGCGATATTGTGGGCAATACAGTGGTTTGAGGAGGACATCCCTGCTAACTGTATAATCTGCTCTGTCTTCATATCTTCTAGGTTAATTATCCTCATCCACCCTTAACCAACGGCTTGTCCACTTCTGAGGGTCACATGAGGAACTGGAACCAATCCCAGATGGTGACAGTACATGATATTTGTTATTAATGTTATTGATTCTTGAATCATCCTGGTCTCTGTCTTCTTATCTTTTCTCTCTCTGTAAAACTTTGATGTTTTGTTTATAACTTGTAACTGCTGAACTTGTTTTTGTTCATGTGACACCTACTGCAGGTCTGTCCGCACTGACAGACAGATCCCTCCTCTGTGGCTCTTCCTGAGGTTTCTCCCATTTTTTCCCTGTAAAGAGGTTTTTTGTGGAGTTTTGCCTCACTCAATGTGAGGGTCAAAGGATAGAGCGTGTCTGTACAGACTGTAAAGCCCTTCGAGGCAAATTGTGTTTGTGATGCTGGGCTATATAAATAAAATTGACTTGACTATATGATCAAATACCAAACTGATCCGATCTATGTCAAAGGAACTGGAAATGGGAGGAGCAGGCCAGGGACCCAGACCTCTCTCAGATATACAAATCCCTTAGCTGCAAATTCTTTTCACCACACCTGAGCCAATTATTCAGAGAGTGGGAAAATATTGCTTTGAGAAAAGGTTAATTGGGAATACATGTGTTTCTTTGTCCTAATGATCCTAGGAGCTCAGTTGTTGGGGGCTTTATGCCCCTGGTAGGCTTACCCAAGACAAACAGGTCTCAAGTGAGGGATCGGACAAGGAGTGGTTCACAAAGGCCTCCAATGATGATGAACATAAATGGACGACACTCTCCCTCACCTGGACGTGGGTCAACGGGGCCCCCCTCTGGAGCCAGGCCTGGGGGTGGGGCACAATGGTGAGTGCCTGGTGGCCAGGCCTACACCCATGGGGCCCGGCCGGGCACAGCCCATAGAGGCAACATGGGTCCCCCTTCTTATGAGAGGGGTTTGGGCCTTTTTGGCCTGTGGGACTCCTTAGGCAGCTGATAGGTACAGGTGGGCCAAGCAGAATACGGCTTCGGCGGTCACTGAGGCAAAACCTGGACGTGGGAGGAGTTTGGTGAGACGATTTCTGGACGGCTTCAAGGAGATCCTGGTCAACCATCCGGCATCTCAGGAGGGTAAAGCAGTGCACTGTCAACACTGTGTGCAGTGGAGATGGGGTGCTGCTGACCTCGACTCAGGACGTTTTGGATCAGTGGTGGGAGTACTTCGAAGACCTCCTCAATCCCATCAACACGCCTTCCCATGAGGAAGCAGAGTCTGCGGACTCAGAGATCGTTACTCTATATTCTCAGATACAGTCCAGTTGTGTGTAGGAATTTTAGAACAGCTCTCCCAATAGGTTCTTTGTTGTTGTTGATTTAATGGAAAAAACAGAAAGTCCAAGATCTGAAAGTTCCTTGAGCATCTGTTGCCTTTCGTGTTTATAATAGTTGCATGAGAAAATTATATGTTGCATGTTTTCCAGAAAACCACATTCACACAATCCATCTGGATGTTTCCTGACTACTTTTAAGCAGCCTGCAAGCCTGCAGTGTCCCAGTCTCAATCTGGTTAGGACTAGACCCCAAAGCCGCCGCCAGTCACCACCATTTGCACCATTTAGCGTTTCAGCCAAAGTCAGCTAATAATTTTGTAAGCCAAATTGAGCTGCCATCTGATAAAGTTAGGCTGAGTCAGCTAGAAACACATAGAGACACACACGAAAAATAAACGATAAACAAATTCAGTTTCGTTTTGCCACAGTCTAGTGCTCAATGCTACAATATGCAGGACTCACAGTGAATTGACAACCAATTAAAATTGTGCCAATAGTCAGATAGTGCTGACTGATAACTAGGTGTTCTGCTTCTGCAACAGAGAGTGAAATGCATTATCCATGTGAAACTGAAGTCAGCTGAAAGAAGCAGAATGTAATTTTGTTGTTCTCACATAATTCTTAATTCATACGTACGGACTTGTGCTACATCTTCAGTTCTTGGAAGTAAGAATGCCGTTTTGTCAGGACTAGAATTGTTTATATCATTGTGTTAGGACTAGTGTTTATATGATCACCTTCATTCATGATAATGCCAAGTTTTTGTAAACAAATTCAGTCACTTATTTTTCACCTTAACCACTCATTTATGGATACACACAGAAACAAATTTAATGAGTGGATAGGTCAATAAATACATTTGTTCACAATTGATACATTGTACTTTAAAATGTTTAGTAGAGATATGACAAAAATAAATACATAATTTATTAAAGTAAAATCTGGTGTTTTTTTATTACATTGTATTGCATTACATTGTTTTGTGGAAATATATAAATGTGTAAGCCATACATTTCATACATACAACTTCATCAGCCAGCCATTATTCTCAAAATAAATGGTTTTTGGGTCAAGTCAGGACAACATCCTCTCTCCGTCCAGAGTTGACCATCAATCTCTTGCTGTTGACAGAGGGCTGTAGAGAGTAATAATGGCTGCCCTTGTGTTCTTCAGACCACTCTCTCTGCC
Organism: Brachirus orientalis; assembly: GCA_016785285.1. Classification (NCBI taxonomy): domain Eukaryota; kingdom Metazoa; phylum Chordata; class Actinopteri; order Pleuronectiformes; family Soleidae; genus Brachirus; species Brachirus orientalis. Next base: position 164,090 of record JAFBJR010000203.1, on the reverse strand, counting down.
ACTGATGTTCCAGTTGTTTCTTACAGATACTAACACATTCTGTTTTCCCCAATGGAACACTCAATTATGCCTTTCAATAAAGATTTCTTTGCTAGCTGGTCTGAAATTTCATTCCCCTCCACTTCGCAATGACCAGGAACACACATAAAACAAACATGACATCTTGAATTCTCTATCCTATATAAACAGCACAAAATCTCCAAAATCAAGTGAGGGCAGGCCCAACCCGTCTCCTCCTTCAGGGTTACCTCAAAGCAGCAGCAGAATCTGAGTAGATAATACTATTTTGGATTTTATTTTGTTGTTTGTTTTGTTGGTTTAAAGTGAATGGCATTATTCTGTGTAGGATTTCTTCGTAGGACCTTAAAAGCTTGTTTCTTCTCCCTTATTGCCTTATCACAGTCACTATTCCACCAGGGGACAATTACACAGTCCTTAGGGGCCCCTCTGCGTGGGATTGTATTTAATGCCACATTCAAGATGATTTCACATAAAGATGCGTTATGTTCATCTACAGTCCAAACTTTCTTCTATACACGCAGGAAATTTAGACCAATTAGCTCTAACATGATAAAATCTTTTAGCTAGGAGCCCGGGATCCATAATTAAGGACCTCCCACACAGTCTCTGTATTAGCTTCCATCCTACCCACTCCTTGTTGTGGAGATGCATAAATAGCTTCATTCTGAGTGTTTATACTGAGTGTTATCAATTTCAAGGAAATAATTGTTTGGTAATTCTGAAGTTTCTCTATGATTGGGATTTTGGTCCAGAGTGTCTGTATTTTCTACCTCACAATCTGCTTCTGCATTTAAATTTTCACTCACCTAATTTACCATTGTTCAATAAACATGACATAACTGATTCTAAACTTGATACAGCTGTTATATATATTGATAAAACCATTCTGTGGTCTGATAACATGGCTCTGCTCAGGTATAAAGCTTCTGTTGCCAACAGAATTGTAGAGATACTTGAACTGACCTCAACCAGTGAATGGACGTATGTGCAAATTACAAGCAAATTCCTGCTGATGATATTGCGAGAGGTAAGCCTCTGAATGGACTTACTAACACACACAGATGGCATACTGGCCCTGCATTTCTTCACCTGCCACTGAGTCAATGGCCTGTCTGCCCAGCTCTAGCAAATGAAATAACCAAAGAGTTGAGAAAACCCACTTTTTGTGGTTTCACAAAATCCACTAATCCATTCAATCTACATGATCCAAACCAATATGGTTAGACCTAACTGAGGCCACATTTGAAATGAGGCAAACTTCAGTATGCCAACCAAACTCAGACTTCAGTCTCACTAACATATAAAGAACCAAAATAGAGAGTACAATTATAGTATCTCATGCTCAATCTGAAAGCTTCTCTGAATTCATATCACTGAAATACGGAAAGGAAATTTCCCTCACACAGTTACCTCTCTCATCTGAGTTTGATGAAGCACCTAATGTCATGAGTTGGTGGCAGGCTAATACAAAGCAAAGACAATGAACCTGATACTATCCACCCTACAGTGCTAGACCCAAAACATCCTATTATGTGGCTGCTGATACAAGATTACGACGAATGACCTCTTCATCCATGAACTGGAGTGTTGTGGAGATATGCCATACCTACTGGATCCTAAGGGGCAACAAGCCGTAAAAAAAATATCAGTGACCATGTAAAGCATTCAGAAAATGGTGGCCAAAACCGGTTAATCCAAAAATTGTAGACCTTCCCCCCCATAAGACTGAGACTATGTACACCCCCCTTCTGGTCACTGGGGTAGACTGTTTTGGTCCATACAATATTAAAGTTTGACGCCAATAGAAAAAGGATGGGGAATACTATTAAAGTGTATGACCATGAGATGCACTCATACTGAACTGTTACACAGCCTTGACAGTTCCTCTGACAGTTTCCTTATGTCCTCAGGCATTTCATAGCATGTAGAGAACATCCCTATGAACTATGGGGCTGTGGCAAACACTAATTCAAATGTATCATTGCATGTATCAAACACTCCTAACCACACTCCTAAGTTATGTAAACTCAGGCCTAAAGAACTTTGACACCTGCCTGTCCCGCCAAACAATTTCAAGAACAAATATGCTCCTGTGAATTAAAATTGATCCTTTTCATGCTTATCGTGTTAATTTGTTTGATATATATCACATGAATGTTCATATTGTTTTATCCCTGATAAATTCCTGTTTTGGAAGAGCTGAGTAATGCCATAGAGATTGTAAATATTTTTGTTGCATTACTGACATAAGTTTAAACCTTTTCATTTAATGTTACCACTTTGCTTAAAATGATTAAATGCAGATTAATAATATCCCTTTCATCTGTTATCTCTCCTATATCACTGTCTACAATAAACTGTTGAATGTTTGTGGAAAATTGTTGTACCTACAGTGTATTTTTCGTAGATTTTTGCAGTTTACACCGACACAATTTAATGTTTTACACACAGTAAAAAAATGGACTGTCAGTATTTCAGAGTTTACCTATTTTAACCCAAATAGAGGTTTACAACTATATGGAGAATAAATCAGCTCTAACAAGAGAGTCAAAAGCCAGTGTAAAGTTCTGCCACCATGCTGTGAAAATTACTCTGTGGCACATGCAGGCAGGTAAATAATGGTAACCCATGCTAATGTTACAAGCTTCAAGCCTGTTAAATGCAGGAAAAGAGTAGAGAGAAGAGGCACTGTTGTAGCCTTAAGTCTTTGCATTGATGCTTTCTGAGATTCACTTACATCTCATATACTGTCTGCATATAAACATGCTGGAGTCACATTTCTTAGTATGTGGATAAATGACTGACATTAATTGTAACAAAAATACATTTCCCTTGACAACATAAATCTTTGCTTATGGCATTTTCACAACAGTAAAAATGTCTGACTATTCAACAAAATTAAATATACATGCTTTACTTTGTTGACCAGTCTTTTTTGTACAACGAAACAAAAGTACTTCTATTTTAAACTTTTAGCCATATTTATTATTTATATGATTGAGTTAACACAAACATAATACAGTTATGTCAAGGAGCCACAATGAAAACACAGGAAAAAGCCAACACCAAGGTCACAACATGCTTCACTAGTTTACTGGAATTAGCATGGGAGCTAACTGCACAACTGTGCACGTGCTAATCAAAAAGGTTCTTATTTTTCCACCAAACTTCCCGTTTTCTACATTTATATTATATTATGTACCATGGGAAAGGTTTTTAACATCCTCAGAGAATATTGTAGTGAAGTAATGCACACTATTAACCTGTTCAATGCAGGAAAAGAGTAGAGACAGGAGACGCTGTTGTAGCTGGTCTGCAGGCTGTGCTCTGTTTGTTGAGTGGGAGTCACGCAGATTTACTATTTACAGCGCTCACCTGGGTGGTGTGGTTTAGCAATTACACCAAAGACAAAAAAAAAAAAACAGCTCTAAACCTAAAAAAAAAAAAGAATAATATATTATATATCTTGCCTTTGTACTGACACAACCCATAAAAGAAATAATACAATTGTGACCATACATTTGTGGTGTCAGACTAACATTGTCTAACTTAGTTCTGAACTGTAGTTAAACAGCTGCTAACAGTTTGAAATCTTCTTGTAGAGTTACAATGGACCAACTATGAATGTATGTATTTCACTTGAATGCTGCTGGGATAAAAAAAAAAAAAAATAATATTGCCACCTCTCTTGTTGCATAGTTTTAACCAGACAGAGTAGACGCCACAATCGCTGTGTTCCCCCATGACCCGATAAGAGTGTCCATCATATTATGAGTGGCAAGTCATCCTTGTAAACTGAGGAGGTAGACAATGAAACTGGGTTTTCTTTATTAAAAAAAAAAAAGTTTAACATTTATTTTTAATAGATCATGATTGTAATGATATAACTAAAGGGGTTTAGTATGGATCCAGAATAAGTAGAGTTCTGGTTAGAAATGACATGATAACAAAAAAATAATTTATTTACAAACTATAAATCAAATGATCAAGCCAAGATTAACGAGAAGACTTGCCGAGCGATTGCCTCCCAGGACAAAACTGAGAAAAAAGGACAAACGGAAGTTAGAAAAATCTGAACTAAAAAACAGATAATCCAAAAATTGCAACACGAGGGCAGGAGCAGAAAAGAACTGCTCAGATTTACCACACATTACTGTGAGACATACTGACACCTGTCAGGGCCTAAACCAGGGTTTAAAAGGACTTCACCATAATCAGGAAATGGGAAACAAGTGTGGAGCTGGAGGCTTCGCCCGGCTGCCCGGTCAAGTCTCCTGCAAAACAAAGCACACTCTACAGGAAGTAACAATATTACAAAAATATAAGGCAGGAAACTGGACCCTGACAACAATGAATAACATGGATATGCAAGTAAAAGGGTCCTTGCAACAGTGAACACATAATTGACCACAGAAATGTTGATGACATGGTCAGTCTGTATGTATTTCATTACATAGGAACATTATTAAAGTCCAGAGAGCAATTCGGGATTCCTTGCGTGGTGGTTGAAGACCATTCAAAGAAAAACTGCAGAGGAAAGAAGTCTCGGGTTAGCAAATCCCCCCAAAGTAGGTTTACTTTATCAGTTACATGATATTGATTACATTGTAGGCCAGAGTCAATAAATTGCCTTTTTTTCTTAAGTTGTTGGGCCAGGCCGTGGTCGATCCAGACCCTTCACCACTGATACAGCTCATGGTGCAGCTCATTCCATAATTTAGGAGCCACCACAGCAAAGGCTCTGTCTCCATGGTGTTTTAATCTGGACCTTGATAACAAAAGAAGAGATTGTTCTGCAGACCTCATTGATCGTGACGGTGAATAAGGATGTAGAAGATCACTGAGGTAGGATGGGGCAAGACCATTCAAGGCTTTAAGTAAAAAGCAGAACCTTAAAATTAATTCTAAAATAAATTGGGAGCCAGTGCAGAGATGCCAACACAGGAGTGATATGTTCTTGCTTGCTTGTTCCAGTCAGCAGATGAGCAGCAGAGTTCTGGACTAACTGCAAACGAGAGAGGGTGGGCGAGGCACAGTGCAAGTTTCATTTCGCTATGGACAAAGGAGGCAACAACAGCGTCAGACGGAGGAAAACTGATGTTCTGGTCTGGGAGGTCCAAGCTTGCACTGGCTGAATATATGGTCAGGCGAACAGACCTCCACAAGCTGATGATGCAAAATGTTACTAATATTGTTAATCAGGTTTGCCCTGACATACTGAGAACCGTTGCCCAGTGTAAAAAAAATGGTTCAATGTCCACCTGGGTGCGCATCAGAGGCCACAGTGTGCGTCACCACATGGACCACCTTGTGGAATAGATGTAATCTGTTCCTGTGTCATAGATGGGAGTAAACAATTAAATGACAATTACATTAGACACGGCGGTAAATTATTCCAGGCATTATTTGTGTGGTCCACCTGCATTCCTGCTCTGTCATCCCCAAATAGGAGGACCGTTGGTGTTATACTCTCTCCCCATATCTCTTTCTTCTCCTACTCCTCGCAATAATGTACTCCATCTTTGGAGATCACGTTAAGCATAAAAATTAAGAAAAAAAAGGGCAATTACATGAAACAGGAAAATCCTTACACTGCCAATAATGCCTCAGACCATAAACCATCAGACATGTCTGATGGTTTATGGTCTATAGCTAGATGGATGGGACTCTTACACAAAACCGATTCTAAATACGAGGTTTGGTCCAAAGATGAATAGTTTCATGGGAATGATTAGTAAATGGAGTAAAGGTGAATGGACGCGAAGTAGATGAGGAGTTATGGTAGTGCAGAAAGCGCCACAAGGATGTGCTGTCAGTTAATGGATTCTCTTCAAAAGTTAATCCCGTATATTTGACAGGATTAGAGGACAAACACACTACACAGGATGATTGCTAATTGTGTAATTGTGCCAATTGGTACCACAAGTTGTTTTGCAGCTACTTCTGAGCCAATGGGTCAAGACTAAGTGGTTTTACAGAACGACAAATACGTGTGCGTGTGTGAGCAGATACGTAGTCATCAGTGGGGTTGTGTGGAGTCAGTTGATCCAGGGGTGAGTCAGGTCCAGTTGTGTGTGAGATGCTAGAAGTTGAGTTTACAGCTGAAATTATCACATTCTTAAAGGGAACAGTTAGCCAAACAACGATGATAACAACAATAATAGATATCATCATGATACAACACATACAAACCTCGTAGGCTACATAAGCCTGGGTGTCGGAAAGGATGCCATGGACATGTACGTTTCATGGTTAAAAATGAATTTGATACAATTAATTGTAGCAAACCAGTAGAAATATGGTCAAAGTAATACAGAGTACACTACAAACAGTACACTACAAAGAACAAGAAAAAAACAGTTTTTGTTTTAAAGCATCCAGTTCACAGTGGTATAACAATGTATTTCAGAAATAGGAACTTAGTCAAAATCAATGAGTGTCCATTCAGGCTGTAAAATGGCGCTAGTGAGAGTGAGGTTTGCATTGACACCGTTAGGTTTCCACCTCACTTCACAGGGAACGAAAAGTGTGTATGTGTGTGAAGAATCCGTCCTGATGCTTGATTGAAGAATCTTCAGCTACACAAGGCAGCCTGTGAGATGTGTATTCTTTGCAGAAGTGTGTGTGCGTTCATGTATATCACCGGTGGGACTCTAAGCAGCATCCACCGACAGTAGTCGTGCTGAGTCAACTCAGCCTGGATTTTTGTGTGTGAAATCCAGTGATTGTTGTGATGAGAACCTAGGTGACCACATCAGTGGGAGGATCTGCTGGAGGTGATACCTTCCTGCAGTGGAGGCGTGAATCCAGGTCACTCGTTCAGCTACCTTGGCAGCAGTGTGTGTTGTCAGCAGCATCTGGAATGGTCCTAGCCACCGTTTTGCACGCCAGTTTTTTCTCCTTGAAGTCTTTTACAACCACAAAGTCACCTGGTTGTAGGTTTTGGAGCAGAGCCTCTGCTGGTTTAGGGAGTGTTTCTGATGTTAGTAAGGGAGGAAGTCAGATTAGCACAATAAGACGGAACACTGTATTCACAAAGTGCTGTAGATGGAGCCAAATGAGCATATGTATCATTCCCCCTTTTGACACATGGTCTAACCTGTGTGTCAATTTCACATAATGAGGAAAGAAATGTTTAGCAAGATCAGGAAGACCTAGAGTAGGCAGAGATTGGAGTGCCTGTTTAAGTTTCACAAATGCTTTTTCTGCCTCAGGGGTCCACTGCACGCAATCACGTGCGCCCAGGCCTCTCACCATGTGTTTTTTTGTTATAGGTTTTGGAAGTTTTACAATAACTTCAATGTGTTTAGGAGATATGGTTTTGCCCTGATCAGAAATGATGTGTTCTAAAAAAGGTAACTTGTTTTTGGACCCACTGTAATTTGGAAAGACTAGCTTCTGCAGACAGCTGGAGATAGGCATCAGCGCCCCCTACAACCCTTAGTGGATAAAGTAGTAGAAAATGAGTGAGAGTGAGAGAGCTTCTGCAGACTGAGACCTTCTGCAGTGAGATGTTTCAGTAAGGCCAAAGAGTCAGTTCTGCATTGTTCCTCATTAGCTGCACAGATCATTAAATCATCAACATACTGAATGACAGCAGAGCCGGGAGAAGGTTGGAGAGATTCTAAGCTATCATGGAGTGCAGCATTGTAAATGGTAGGAGATTCAGTGTGGCCCTGACAAAATTGTTGAGAATGGTATGAGAGTTCTGTTGCCAGTCCTCGTTATACACTAGGTCTTGTTCACAGGTGTAGTACAGCATGACATGTGGAGGATCCGGTGGAGGACGATAAGAGTCAAGGGTGTAGATCCATGGTTTCCACTCATTAAAGGTGTGAAGTAGACCATGATGCTTCAGTGTTTCAGGGTCTAATAGCATCCAATAAATATCAGCCCAATCATTGCTGTCATCAGAAACAGTTAGAGGAAGCATTGACAGCAGATCAGGGCACATATTGGAAGAAGCCTGAACCATGGAGCCATCTGGAAAAGTGACAGAAATTCCCAGAGGAGAACAGTGAATAATAGCATTCATTTTCAACAGCATGTCTCGACCATATAAAGGTATTGGACATGCATCAGTGAGTAAGAAGTCATGATGGAATTTCTGAGCACCACAACACACAGTCAGAGGTTGAGATATTGGCAGATTCTCAGTACTCCCTGAGACCTCCACCACAGTCAGTGTTTTGTTAGAAGAGGGGAACCCAGCACAGGGTAAAGTAGAACGAGTCACTCCAGTATCTACCAAACCCTGTATGGGTTGTTCTTCTACTGTCTAAGACAACCGTGGTTCTGCCGAGGGGGTAGGGCCCCCCTATTGTGGTGTTTGGAAAGTTGGAGCCATAGTTGGTTTGGGAGCCTGATAGGAAGCCGCCGGTGGTGGTTGTGGTACCTGATGAGTCATCTGTGGTTGCTGTGGGGGCCACGGAGGCTGTGGAGGTCTGAAAGATGGCTGGTACATCGGTCCACCAGACACCTGTCCGGTCTGCATGGGGCAGTTCCTATCCCAGTGTCCAGTTCCACATTGTTGTCCACCGCGTCCTCGTCCACGACCATGGCCGTACACACCCTGATAGTGTTGAGGTGGTCCATACAATGGTGGACCTTGGTAATAAATGCCAAGTTGTGGCTGACAGTCAGGAAGTGGTTGTTGCACTGCAGATGGCTCTGGTTGTGAGGGTTTATTAGTAGTTTTAACTTTAGCTTGCGTTTCATTCAACTGTACAGTAGCTAAAGTAGCCGTTGTCTGTTCTGTGCTACGTCTCTTTTCGTCCATCTTGGCATAGTGCCTGTCAACACCATGTGTCACTGTGATTGTAAAATCACTATAAGGCTTGGTTAAGGTTTGAGGATCATCATCAAGTTTTTCTCTAACTGAACCTGGCATACCCGAAACTACTGCTTGTCTGAAAAACAACCCTCCAGGACCTGTACTTAGGGGTTGTTCCGGATTACTACCTGTTTGGGCTTCCCATTCTTGTGCAGCACGTAGCATGAACGCCATGCCCGTTTCACCTGGTTGAGAAACAAATTTAGTCACTTGAGTGGCAGTCCAGTTTACTGGAAAACGGCCACGTATTGCATCAAAGATCTTATTACTGCATTGTCAAAAAAGTGTGTCATGGAGAAGTGTTTGAGTTTGAGCTGCACTTTCGATTTCTTGTATAATTCTGTGCTTAACTCCAGCCGCCGCAGCAACAGCTCTGAAATCACCTAGAGCCAATGTGTGACCTTGGGTTAAATGTGTAAATTTAGCACACCATGGTTGTCCTCCGGTGGTAATGGGAGGGAGCTTTGTGGCCAATGTGCCCACATCAGTTAAAGTAAATGGTTCATAACGGGCCTGACCATTATTCACCAGCAGGGGTGCCATGGTGACACAACCAACATTGTCAGAGGATTTAGACCTTTCTCTAGCAGTTTGTGACCTTGTTTTAATCAGTGTAACTCTAAGTATCATTGATTTTTGATCTGTTTCTTCATCACTGTCTTCACTATCATCACTGTTCTCACTTTCTCCTGGCATGTCAACTATTATTGAACATTCATGTTCATCTATTTTTCCTTCATCAGCTGGTTCCTGTTTTTCAAAATGTTGTTTCTTCCTGTCAACTTTGCCAGTTGATCTACCCCGTTCAGCCACTAGGGGCACTATTGTTATTCTATTTGTTTGATTTGCTTGATTGGTTGTAACCAAGGATGCCGACACGATGTACCGGCGGAGCTGAAGAGGAGGTACAGAAGATGCAGAGCCAGGGCTAAGCTAAAAGCTAGGAAAGCGGATAAATCGGAGGCGTTTTAAACCATCGATTCCCTCTGTTATCATGGGTAACGTGAACTCTCTTCCCAATAAGATGGACGAGTTGTCCGCTCTGAACAACCAACGGATTTACCGGGAGTGCAGCCTGCTCATCTTTATGGAGACGTGGCTAACTGACAGCGTACCCGATGCTAACGTGGATCTGCGAGGATTCACGGCTGTGAGAGCTGACAGGGACACTAAGACATGCGGGAAAAGCAAAGGTGGGGTCATCATCTACATTAACAATCGTTGGTCAAACCCCAGACATGTCTCCATCAAGAAATGTTCATGTTGCCCAGGTTTAGAGCTTTTAGCCATTAGCCTCCAGCCATACTATCTGCCGAGGGAGTTCAGTCACGTGATCTCCCTCTGTGTTTACATCCCTCCGAGAGCTGTTGCAGCCACTGCCTGTGAGAAAATTCACACCATCACAGCAGGGCTGCGGACACAACATCCTGAGCCTTTTACCCTGATTTCTGGTGACTTTAATCATGTCACCCTGGACTCTACACTGGCTGACTTTCACAAAGTTGTGGATTGCCCCACGAGAATAAACAGGACAATTGATCTTTTGTACGCTAATGTCAAAGAGGCATACAGAGTCACTGCCCTGCCCCCCCTGGGCAAGTCTGACCACAACCTGGTTTACATCCAGCCACAGTACACCCCTCTGGTCCAAATCATCGAATGCTCCATCAGGAAATGGACTCCGGAAGCAGAGCAGGAGCTGAGAGACTGCCTTGACACCACAGACTGGGATGTGCTGGTGAGTCCAGATGATGAGGACATCGAGGGGGTGACCCACTGTCTAACGGATTATCTCAACTTCTGTGTGGATGTGGTTGCCCCTGCAAAGAGTGTACGGTGTTACCCTAATAATAAACCATGGGTAACACAGGAAGTCAAAGCTGTCCTCAACAGGAAGAAGGAGGAGGCCTTCAGGAATAACAAGAAGGAGGAGATGAAAGCAGCACAGAGGGAGGTGAAATGCTGCCTGAGGGAGGCAAAGGACACATACAGGAGAAAGGTGGAGGAGAAGCTGCAACAGAACAGCTTGAGGGAGGTCTGGGATGGTGTGAGAACCATCACAGGCCACAAATCAAAGAGCAGCATAGTGGTAGGGGCTGTGGAGAGGGCAAACGGTTTGAACAACTTCAATCGCTTCAACCTCTCCTCCCCCTGTCCACCAACACCCTCACTGCAGCCTCCTCCCCTCCCTCCCTCAGTAACCAGCACCCACAAAAGCCCCCTCGCCCCTCTCTCCCGCGCCAGTACCAACTCCACCTCCTACCTGCCTCTCATCATCACCATCATCGTCGTCGTTGACCCTCCCCTCCCCATATTCCCCCCCCTGAGGTGCAACACGCACAGGACAGTCTACAATTTGTCTACAAAGCTGAGAAGGTGTGGAGGACGCCATCCTCTACCTTCTACACCGACCTCACACTCACCTGGACGGGGGAGTGGCGCTGTGAGAATTCTTTCCTGGATTTTTCCAGCGCCTTCAACACCATCCAGCCACCTGTACTACAGGACAAACTGACTCGGATGCAGGTGGACCTCTGTCTAGTGGCCTGGATCTCCAGCTACCTCACCGACAGACCGCAGTACGTCAGGCTGAATGACATCACATCTGACACTGTGGTCAGTAGCATCGGAGCACCACAGGGGACGGTGCTCGCCCCTCTTCTCTTCACCCTGACTTCTGGTACAACTCTGAGCTGTGTCACATCCAGAAGTTCGCTGATGACACAGCCATCGTGGGGTGTATTAGAGACGACAACGAGGAGGAATACAGACGCCTGGTAAGGGACTTTGCTGTCTGGTGTGAAACCAACAACCTGCAGCTCAACACCTCCAAGACCAAGGAGTTGGTCACAGACTTTGGGAAGTCCAAACCCAAACCCAGACCAGTTCTCATCGACGGTCAGGAGGTGGAGGTCGTCGAGACCTATAAGTACCTTGGGCTGTGGTTGGACAACAAGCTGGACTGGGCCCACAACAGTAGGCAGCTGTATAAGAAGGCCCAGAGCAGACTGTACTTCCTGCGGAGACAAGCTTCTAGGTCCAGACTATTTCTGGACCTGGTCTTTCACTTGGGGTCCTTCCCAGAACTTGGAAATCGTTTTAGATCTGCACATTAATTCACCTAACACCAAATCAGTGATTATTGTTGTGTTCTACTTCAACTGTCTAGGTCTCAGGCTGTCCACTGCTTCAAACACAACTCAATGCATTCACACTTCCTCTCCCTTTTTTTTTTTTTTTTTTTTACACTGATGGTAAGATCACTCACACTCACATTGAGACAGTCTACAAACACAATATTCAATCAGTCATGAATACACAATTTCTCATAATATCCCTGCCTATTCAGACCCCTCAATCAGCCCTAATGTTCCCCGGTAAACACTCTTCATCGAATATTAAATATCCGTGGCAACTCTAGTGTACTTCAAGCGAACTTGGCAAACACTCTTCAGTGAATAACCAGTATTCGTGGCAACTCTAGTGTACCTCAAATGAAGTTGGCAAACACTCTTCAGCGAATAACCAGTATTCGTGGCAACTCAACCTTTTAACCTTTAACCTATAACTCCTGATGACACACTCCAGTTGTTTCATGAATTAATTTGTATGTTTCTGGGAGTTCATTCCACTTTAGGCTTAATTTTAAAATCACCAATATGCAGTTGTTTTTTAGAAAAGGTCGGTACCAACTCCACCTCCTACCTGCCTGCGTAATGTCGTAGCAGCTCCTCTTTAGTGGCTAGAGGCTGTTCTGGGACTCGCATCTTTACTGTGAGTTTTCACCAGCTGTAGCTCCTCACATGCATCTCCTCCCAAGATCGGCTTGTCTGCTAGGCTACTCACATGGAAGTCCGGCAAAGCCTTGCATTTGGTTGTCCCGCATTCCAGAGATACAACGCCATCTACTGACAGACGTGCTCCACCAAAGGCAACCAACACAGTCTCTGTGGGCTGTAACTGCACGGGGCCTGGTAGCTGCCTGTATATGTGCATGGGAAGCACATTTGCATCAGCACCTGTGTCGAGCTTGAAAGTTATTGGAACGCCCCTAATTGTGGTTGTACTGTGCCACACAGTACAACCACAATTAGGGGCGTTCCAATAACTTTCAAGCTCGACACAGTATCCCCTGTGTGTCGTGCTGCATTCTTTTTATTATTTTGAATCATGCCAATGTACAGAGAGTCCACTTCAGTCTCCACATTATGTATAGGTTTTGTCTTACAACTGCCATTTTCTCAGTGGTAGTTTTATATACCTTGAAATTTTTTTTTAGTTTTTTCCACATTTGTGACATACGGCTCCATACGCTGGGCATTGACGGGGGTCTTGCTTTTTTCCACACTTGTAACAGGCATGTGTTTTACGCTTTGTCTATCTTTTAGTATGTTTCAGTAGTTTATCTTATTCTTCTCTAATGTACAGCACTTTGCCTCAGCTGTTGTTGTTTTTAAAGTGCTTTATAAATAAAGTTGAATTGGATTGGATTGGATTGGATTTGTTGCTTACCTCTTGCTGGTTTGTTTACTTTTGTTCCAGCTGCAAGTCTTTGTTTTCCCTGTTGCCTTCTTTAATGTATCAACTGAGGTGTCATGGGCGACAGGTGGTGTCTGCTGGCCTACATATGTCTATGGCCTTGCGCAAAGTAAGATCATTGTCACGAAGCAGTCTCTCTTTCAGACGTGTGTCGTTTATGGTGAAGACTTTGTTATGAATCTGTCCACTGAAATTCCAGCTGACATCGTGTGAGACCAAAATGGTGGTAATGGTAATGGTGAGTGTACTATACACTTCCAGTGCTTCTTCCCCAATAGTGTGAAGGAGAATGGCAACTTTTGTTGACTCTGCTTTGTCCGTCGCACCTGAAGCAACCATATACAACAAGAACCACGGTTCCCATCTACGCCAGTTTTCAGCCAAATTGCTGGTAAGTGGCAGCGGTGACGGGGGCTTAAACTGTTCCATGCTCACACCGCAGCTACGCTAACACCCGTTAGCTGTCAACTAGTCCTTAGTTGACTCGCTTATAGTACAATCCTCGGGTTTTTCTCCACTTTCTCCCACTTCTGACACCATGTAGTGACCTTTGGTGTTATTCTGACGGCTATGACATGATATGTGGGTTGTGTTGCTGCTTTAGATACATGCATCTAAAGCAGCTTGTTAGTTAACACATTATCTGCTGCTTAGGTTCATGTTTATTTGCTGTAAAATTTTGTATAGCCTTAATAGACAGCTTTGTTCATTGAGCATATGTACACTGTTTTTGTTGCTGCTATTGCCTTTGCAGTGCATGATATGGCAAATTAAAATTATGAAGTTTTTAAGTCTGTTTATATTTGCCTTTTGCCTTCTGCTTCTGCTATTTCTGCAACAAGATGGTTTGCCTGCTTTTGTACTGTACTGTATTTTCTCTTTTATTTTCCAGCAAGTTCATGTCACTGTAACTCATCTTTCTTTCAGTTTGTTCTTTCCTTTCTTCTTTTTTCTTCATGGTCTCAATTTGAACTTTCTCCTCCAATTTCCTTTATGAAGATCTCAGAGGCCCATTTTTCTGACAATTGACATTTTTCAATCTCTGTGGCTCTAAACAATGCAGGATCTTGATGAAGGCTTTCCGAAACTCAGTGTTGAAAGTGGTGTAGATGATAGGGTTGACAGCGCTGTTGAGGTATCCCAGCCAGGTGACTGCACTGTACAGTGAGGGTGAGATACAGCAGCTCCTGCTGTGGCCTTCAGCACATGTGTCAGGAAGAAAGGCAGCCATCAGATGATGAACACACCTTGGAAACAGGAAAGAAAGTTGATTATATCTTATGTCTGTCAGAACTGGGCCACTGATATATAGTACAAACACCACTGATATTAGGACTATTAGACTTAGACTGCACTTAATTGAACCTTTTGGGTTGACTCCCTCCAGGAAATTGAATTCCAGTTGCATACAATGAAAAAAGAATACAGTGTAAGATAAATAATAGACTCTTATCTAAATATATAAAGTAAACAGTAAACATAAACAGTTAAATTAAAACATTGCACTTAAATGATTGATGGGGTTGTTGCAAAAGGAGGAAAGAAGAAAAGTGTCCAGATTATTATTGTACAGTGAATTCTCTTAGTTCTACTTCCTCCTCCCCCCAAGTTGTAGAGCCCGATGGTGTGAGGGGACAAAGGAGTTCTTGAGTCTGTTTGTCCTGCACTTTGGAAGGAGCAGCCTTCCACTTAACAGGGTCCTCTGGTTGCTAATGACGGTGTGCAGGGGGTGGCTGGCATTGTCAGTAATGTCCAGCAGTTTGTCCAGTGTTCTCCTCTCTGCCACCATCACCAGTGAGTCCAGCTTCATGCCGACAGCAAAGCCGACTTGCCTGAGGATGCTAGCAGCCAGAGACAGGATGCTGGCATCCACAGACTGGTAAAACATCCACAGCAGTTTGCTGCGCATGTTGAAAGACTGCAATCTCCTAAGGAAGTACAACCTGCTTTGTGTCTTTCCATACAGGTGGCTGGTGTGTATTGTCTAGTCCAGTTTATTATCCAAGCACAGCCCGAGGTATTTGTAGGAGTCCACAGCCTCCACCTCAGCTCCCCCTAACAGGACTTGTCGGGGTCTTGGTCTGGACCTCCCAAAGTCAAAGACCATCTCCTTTATCTTAGAGGTGTTGAGCTGTAGGTGGTTGGTGTGGCACCATGCGGTAAAGTCCCTCACCAGACTCCGATACTCCTCCTCTCTGTCATCCCTGATACACCGAACGATGGCTGTGTCATCGGCGTACTTCTGTATGTGACACAGTTCCGAGTGGTAACAGAAGTCCGTGGTGTACAGGGTAAAGAGAATAGGGGCCAGCACTGTGCCCTGGGGGGCTCAGTGCTGCTGACCACAGTGCCAGACGTGATGTCCTTCAGCCTGACGTACTGTGGCCTGTCAGTAAGGTAATCGGAGATCCAGTCCACCAGGTGGTGGGGTCCACTCCCATCCTGCTCAGTTTGTCCTGGAGCATAGGGGGGTGGATGGTATTAAAGGCCCTGGAGAAGTCCAAGAAGAGAATCCTCACAGTGCTGCTTCCCTTATCCACACACCCACATCTGGCTGGGACACAAATTGCAGGCGGTCCTGGGGCATGTTGTACCTGGGGTCTGAGGATGCTAAGGAAGAGCCCTTCCAACGTCTTCATCAGGTGTGAAGTGAGTGCCACTGGTTGGAAGTCGTTCAGCTCGCTGGGTCTGTTCTTCTTTGGTATGGTAGAAATGTTGCTATTAGATGATTATAAAGTGTGCTACTGTGGCTCCTACTGTCTCTTTCTCTGGCCTGTTTGCCTTCAAGTTGCAGCTTCATTTCATGTCCCGCCAACAACAATCTCTCTAATATGAGTAATAGCCATTTAATGCTGAAGCCCTGTTGTCTGTCAGGGTCCAGCTTCCTGCCTCTTATTTTGTTAACCCCTTTACTTCCTGTGGTTTTTGTTTTGTTATTTCAGGAGGCTTGACCAGGCAGCCGGGCGGAGTCTCCCTCTAAACATCTGCTCCTGATTCCCTGATTTGTTTGGTGCCTTCATAAGCCCGGTCTTTTGCTGCAGAAGTTGTCAGTGTGTCTTACGTCTCAAGTGGTACAAAATGTCCAAATGGGATGAGGTGATAATCTGAGCCAGCAGTTATTGCCAAATGTTAAAGTCTTACATAGTGGTGACCACTGTGTTACAACAGAGATTTTGTTGAGATTCCATGCTGCTTATCTTTCATAATTACTGTAACAAGGAGAAACTGATGCTGCAGGGTGTGGAGTTAGTGGGGTTGGTGTTGTGGCACCGCTGTGCATCAAAGTGATAATAAGCACAGTTGTTTTTGGCTTTTGTCTCCAGGTCAGTGGGCTAGCGAACTATGCATAACATTGTTGGCACAAGTAAGGGATATTAAGAAATATTAGAAAAGGACCTTATTGAACTTAAGTACAGAGTAATGTCTTTGCAGGATCAGTCTTGGTCATTTGAGGTAAGCAAAAAGTTTTTTTGGAGCCCTGCTTCGTATATAATCACTTAGTCAGTGGTTACAATAGCTCAAGAAGAATTGCTCTTGGTGTTTGTGTATTCTTTTGTATTTAGTTGGTTTTCATTCTGAAGAGTGATCAAAGTTTGACTGGTTGGTTTTTTTTGTTACAGATAGTAAGCCAATACCTTACTTTAGTAATTAAATCCCTTTTTATTTGTTTTGCTTTTCTTTTTGTGGATGATAGACACAGCAACCTGTCTTCGCTTTGTGACTGTTTTTTTATGTATTTGAAGGCATGCTGTGAAAATACATATATACATAAGTGTATATAATATAAACACCATGTATATAACAGGAATTGGGAAAAACTATTTAAATAAAAAAATCTTTTTTTCCTTCTTTTGGCTTTTTCCTGTTTATTTGATTTAGCAGAAACTTTTTGCTCAGTTGTACTCCAGCCCTTGACATGGGAAGGATTTGAAAACAGAAAATTAAAACAATGGAGATTACCTATATATGCCACATCCCATGACGAACATATGTTGAGCAATATACTAAAATTAAAACTTAAATAAAATAAATAAAATAAATAGCCTAAAGAAAAACACAGTTGCACCTGGAGATTACACTTGGAAAACTTTGAGCATACAAAAAACAAATCTAGTAAATATTTAGTTAACCAACTTAAACCGAACAAAGAAAAAACAGTAAAGACTCCGATGGCAAACTAAGCCATACAGCTAAAGAAATAAATAAAATTCATAAAGATTTCTATAAAAACTTATATTCATCGAATAATAACTCATCCAGCACAGAGAAACACAGAAACTCCATGATCTACCAAAACTTAACAATGAAGAGACTCCCCTATCGCAATGACTGAACTCCATGAAACCCTCCATCATATGCCAAACAGAAAAGCCCTGGGACCAGATGGATTACTGGTTGAGTTCTACAAAAAATTTGGCTTATACTGGCACATTCTATAAAATGCTAATGGAAATTAAGGAAAGCGGCACTTTTCCCTCAAACATAAACACAGCATATATCTGTCTCCACCTGATAAAGTCCTTACACTCCCATCCAGATATCCAATCTCACTCAAACAGAGTGCTTTTGCAGATGATCTGAAAAATCATCTGCAAAGCCCTAGCAAGGAGATTGGAAAAAATTACCCCCTGAGGAGGTTGCGCTTGACTTATCAAGAACTGGATCCCACACTGCATTAAAGAACAGGTTGACTTTATAAATGAGGTTGAGTTTGGTGGTCAACATCTCAATGTCACCTAAAGTCAAGGTGTCATGGTGCAGAGAGAGAGGTTGCAGTGAGAACAGCCAGTTGTCTTCTGTAAAGTTGAACCTTTCCTTAACATATGAGAGTGCTGTGTTAAGAAAATGCACTAAAATCAGCCCTTGCCATGTCTGCATCACATAGACAGAGATTCCCCCGCTTCTCTTTAGTTTAGTAGCCATAGAACTTCATCTTGTTTCTGTGTGAGCTTTTCTTTGAAGTTATATAACTCAACACAGGTGGTTTCATCACTCTCCAGCTTCTTTACAACTTCCTCAAAGAGAGGGAGAAGATATTATGGCAGAAGAGAAGGTAAACCTCCACAATGTCTCCATCTTTCTCAGTAGAGCCATTGCTGAGCTTTAATAAAGCTCAAAGTTGTTTGAGACACTCCTCTCCCAGACTGATGAAGGGCAGATTGGATTAGGCCAGGTGGCTCTGCCCTGGATTAGGGCAGAGCCACCTGGTTGTGACATGTTGTAGAACTTCCTGGAACTCAACATCACAAAACTTACAAGAATCTTTGAGTGATTCTCTTCATTTGGCAGATGTGGAAAAGAAGCCATAGGCTTTCAGTACAACATTTTCCACCTCCACAGTGAATTGGTCAAGAGCATACTTCACTGTGTTGAGCACAATATGGGCATGGCAGTTTTCTTGAAACAGACCTTTTTGTTTCTTCTTCAAGTTGGTGAAGATAGAGTTGTGAATTCTGTAATTCACATTCGTATTGTCTGCACTAAATGCTGTCACTTGATCATATGAGAAGCCAAATGTGTCATGCACTGTTCTGTGAGATCTACAATCCCAGCAGCAGACTCATCTGCATTTTCCCTGAAATCCAGCAATTTGTTGGTGACCCTGTATTTTTGACTGAAGTATTGAACAGCAAGGGGAAACATCTTCCTGTTGCCTTTATTTGATGCCTTTGGAGCAAGGACATCTTTAACCACTGCCTCTGCCTTTGTTCTCCCTATAGTCATTTCTTTTACAATTTTTGAATCCGGTAAAATCTTTTGATTCAGTTAATGTGCACAGTCAGCACTGTTGTAGCTGAGGTTGTGTCTGACTGAGTGGTACACCTGTGTCACCTCAGCTGCAGTAACCTAGAGGGGAGGAGTGGGATGACAAATCGTTAATTAAATTGAACAGTCTGCTACCTGTCTTCTAACCTGAAAGGATTCCAGGTCATCCAAACAGTTAAACCACACTAATAATAGAATTTATGTAATGATCACTGAACACTGTATTCCTCAAAAATATAAACATTTTCACACAGAATACACAGAAAGCTCTAAAAATATTTTTAATCTAAGAAATGTATCTATTTTAAAGAATAAATGTTTCTCATTTAGCATTATGCTGGCGGTTGTATCACCACGAGGGACACAATGATGTTTGTATGTTTATTAACTGTTGATTTATATGAATTATCTGTATGGTGTTATAATGCGGAGTTTAATATGTTTTTTTTTTTTTTTTTCCTATGTTAATTTCATTTGAAGAATTAATGAGTCTTTGTACATCTTGCCACTTCAACCAGTGGAATGAAAATAATGTAGAGTTGCTGCAACTGTGTGTGTTATTTTTAATTTTATTTGTTTATAAATGTTTCTATTTGTACTTTGTACTTGTATCCATCCATTTTCTGCCGCTTATCTGAGATCGAGTCGCGGAGGCAGCAGCTTAAGCAGAGAAGCCCAGACTTCCCTCTCCCCGGCCACTTTGTCTAGCTCTTCTGGGGGAATCTCGAGGTGTTCCCAGGCCAGCTGAAAGACATAGTCTCTATAGCAAGTCCTGGGTTGTCCCCGAGGCCTCCTCCCAGTGGGACGTGCCCTGGACAGGCGTCCAGGAGGCATCTTAACTAGATACCCGACCCACCTCATCTGGCTCCTCCCAGATGACCGAGCTTCTCTAAGGGAGAGCCCAGATACCCTGCATCTCGCTTCGGCCGCTTGTATCCGCGATCTCATTCTTTCGTCACTACCCACATGACCATAGATGAGGGCAAGAACATAGATTGACCGTTAAATCCTTCTTCACCATGACAGACTGATGCAGAGCCCGCATTACTGCGGATGCCGCACCTATCCACCTGTCGATCTCCCACTCTATTCTTCCCTCAATCGTGAACAAGACCCCGAGATACTTAAACTCCTCCACTTGGGGCAGGACCTCATCCCCAACCCCATGAGGGCACTCCACCCTTTTCTGACTTGCACGATGGTCTCGAATTTGAAGGTGCTGATTCTCATCCCAGCTACTTCATATCCAGCTGTGAACTGCTCCAGTGAGAGCTGAAGTTAATGACCCAATGAAGAAAACAGGACCATGTTGTCTGCAAAAAGCAGAGACCCAATCCTGAGCCCATCAAATCACTGCTCTGGATGCGTCTAAAAGTCCTGTCCATAAAAGTTACGAACAGGATCGGTAACAAAGGGCAGCCCTGGCTGCCCTTTGTCCTTGGCCTTTATCAAAGGGTACTTCATATTCCCAGAGCACTCTCCACAGGACTCCCCGATGGACAAAGTTGAACGTCTTCTCCAATTCTGCAAAGCACATGTAGACTGGTTGGGTGAAATCCCATGCACCCTCTAGGACCCTACCGAGAGTGTAGAGCTGGGTGTAGTAGGTGACTGTAGACCCGTGGGACCCGACGCAAAACAGTGTGGCGCGGGACACATTTTGAAAGCTTATTGCGGGCGCAGGCAGGAGCTGGACTGCATTTGTAAAATATAAAAATGATTAATGTATGCTTATCATTGTGCTGGATATTTTATTTGGCATTGATTACTATGTTACCAAGTTACCACTTAAGGAATTTATCTGCACGCATGTTTTTTTTTTCAAACCAATGAAAAGACCTTTGTGAGAAAGAAAGCAAACATCCCCATCTTGCGGGATTTGCGGGTGGGAGTGGGACAAAATATCACAGATGCGGGTGGGAGCGGGAATGAAAATTACAATTCTTTGCGGCGTGGGCGGGACTGAACAATGCGGGTGCGGGTGGGCATGGGACTTAAAATTCTGTCCTGCGCAGACCTCTACCCTGAAAAGACCTTACCAGGGAGGCTGAGGAGTTTGATTCCCCTGTAGTTGGAACACACCCTCCGGTCCCGCTTTTTAAAGAAGGTAAATATGTTTATATTGAAATAAAACTTTTTAAATCCTTTCAAGTGTGCCTGTTGATTCATTGAGTGCTAATGCACAGACAGTTTAGAATAATTAGATTTGTAATATAAATGCTGTCATATTTGATCTACAAAAGTTCCCTAAATGTGAAAGTAACATAAGGAGAACGTAGGAGAACATTCTCTAAAGGGGAATGTTAGGGGAATGTTCTGGTACCAAATGTGCAACCAAAAGATAACATTAGGAGAAAGACAACTTTCCATATCAACCACAGGACAACCTAGGGAGGAACCTTAAGGGAACGTTCTTGCAACTAAAGGTAACGTTCCAAGAAATTGTTAGCTGCGTAGCCTCTTGGTGTACAGCCTGCTGGAATTTATTAGGTGAAGACTGTCTCATTTTTCACAAAGCATGAGTTCTGTCTCCTCCTGTGTGAGATGTTTAGGTAAGGACACTGTGAAGGCCATGGCAAAACCTTCAGTCTGTGTCTCTTAAGGAAGTCCATCATGGATTTTGATGTGTGTATAGGATCATTATCCATTTGTAGAAACCATCCTAATTTTCTCTGATATTTTTCTTGATTTCCCAGACCTTGTTAATTGCCATTTCTTAATTGCATTCCAAACAAAGGAAATTGGTACATGAAATTGCTTTGCTATCTTCTTATAGCCCTCTCCTGCTTTGAGGGCTTCAATCCTTTTCAGTTTCAGAATTCTAGGCAACTGCTTAGAGGAACCTATGGCTGCTGATTGTCGGGACAAGGTCAGGGAAGTCTGAAAATGTATAAAGCTTTGAAACTTGCATTACCTGGTCTTTGCTAACAATGACTGTGAACACGCTATGTTGTTGGTTGTCAAAAACAACACCAGAGACACTTCATAGACTCCCTTCTAATGAGAAAAAAAATAGCAGAGTAGATATCTTTAATTTTCAATGATAATATCCCTGCTAAGCTTCCTAAAATGCTGTTTGTTTGTAGCAGTCACTTCGACTGCTACAAACCAGGGACTCCAAAAAAGGTGGGTACTCTGAGCTACAGTTTGGTGCATAGGCACAAACAACACTCAGGACTGATTCCCCCACCAGAAGACAGAGGGAGGCTACCACCGGGGTGACCATCACCAGTTCAGAGCCATCACCAGCTCAGCACATCTCACCAGGGGCAACTCCAGAGTGGAAGAGAGCCCAACCCCTCTCAAGGAGACTGGTTCCAGAACCCAAGCTGTGTGTCGAGGTGAGCCTGAATATATCTACTCAGAACCTTTTGACCTTGTGCACCAGCTCAGGCTCCTTTCCCACGAGAGAAGTGATGTTCCAAGTTCCTAGAGCCAGCTTCTGCAGCTGAGGGTTGGATGAAGTTAATAAAAACTAAACTAAAACAAAATAAAATACAATACAGATAACATTAACAACTTAAACAGTGTCAAAGGCCAAAGAAAACAGATGGGTTGTAAGAAGAGTTTTAAAAACAAACAGGGAAGAGGCCTGTCATTCCACTGTTCAGGAGCCACAACAGCAAATGCACGGTCCCCTCTGAGCTTGCGTCTTTGGCAGACTCAGGAGCAGCTAATCAGCTGACCTGAGTGAGCAGGAAGGTATATGAAGATGTACTTTAGCAGCTCAGAGAAGTAGGGCGGTGCCTCATTTTGGCCAACTGCCTCAATTGGAAAAGCTTGATTTTATGACACCCCTAATCTGAATGCTGAACTTCAAATCAGACTCCATTTTAACTACTAGATTTGTGATGGTTGGCTTTATATACTGGGCCAAAGTACCCAGATCTACAGGAAGGGTCCCATTGGTGCCACCAGAAACCATCACTTCTACCATTAAAAAGTTATGAGCCATCCAGGCCTTTATGTCATCAAGACACCTAAGAAAAGGCTGGATGGAATAGACATTTTCTCTCAAGAGGGACAACTGACAATCATCTGCATAACAGTGGAATGAAATGCCACGCCTCCTAAATATAGAGCCAAGTGGAGAGAAGAAGGCCTAAAACTGAGCCCTGAGGAACCCCACACAAGAGAAGAGAAGAGGAGGATACAGTCACCTAGGCTAACACAGAAAGAACAATCTGCCAGTTAGGATCTGAACCACTCCAGTGCTGTACCCCGATGCCCATCCACTGTTCTAAATGAGAGAACTAGTTCTCATGGTCCACTATGTCAAAAGCTGCAGTTAGATCTAAAAGCACAAGAATAACACAGTCATCAGAGTCAGTAGCTAAAAATATATCATTAAAAATTCTTAAAAGAGCTAATTCTGTGCTGTGCAGTTTTAAAACCGGATTGGAAAACCTTAAGAATATTGTGATCTTCCAGAAAAGCCAGTAATTGACTGTACACTATCTTCTTGAGGATTTTATAGATACAAGCCAGTTTGGAAAATGGCCTATAGTTAGCAAGAACTGTGGGTTCTAAAGCTGTTTTTTTTAATCAGATTATTATTAACTGCCAGTACAAATGGGCCTACAGATGGGGACAGCAGTATATGGAGAACGTGAGGAACTTTAAATGACGAACGATCTTCTGTAACAATGAGAAAGATGGCACGGGCATATTCCAAGATGACAATGCCAGGATTCATTGGGCTCAAATTGTGAAAGTGTGGTTCAGGGAGCATAAGAAATAATTTTCACATATGGATTGGCCACCACAGAGTCCAGACCTTAACCCCATTGAGAATCTTTGGGATGTGCTGGAGAAGGCTTTGCACAGTGGTTCGACTCCCATTATCAGTACAAGATCTTGGTGAAAAATTAATGCAACACTGGATGGAAATAAGTCTTGTGACACTGATAATTGCAAACAGAAGTAAATCACTTGATATTGATGATTTATGATTTATTTATGATATTGATTATGATTGAGTGATAGCTCCCTAGTGACAAATTGTGAAAAAAATATTTTCTTTTATATTACTTTTACATACTCATAAATGATCGTTTGTTTGATATAAAAAACTTGCCTAGCATATGTGTCTCAACATGGAGTGAAAAAAACATTTTCTTTTATATTACTTTTACATACTCAAATGATCGTTTGTTTGATATAAAAAACTTGCCTAGCATATGTGTCTCAACATGGAGTGCAACAATCACTGTGGCTAAACAGAAACAGTCGCTAAACAGAAACAGTCGCTGAGATGATTTCACCTTTAAAGCTTGCCCAGCTTCGTGGTTTAATTGCTGTATAGAAGCCACTACTGAAGTAGGAGAAGAAGAATATTGCTTGGGCCAAAAAAAACCCCCACAAAAATAAGGACATAGACAAATGGAAATAGTTGCTTTGGTCTGAGGAGTTTGCATTTCAGATTAGTGCTTCCACCTGCCATGTCTTTGTTAGCTGTTAGCCACAGAATGTGAGTGGATGGTTTCTACATGTGTGGTTTCCACCATGAAGCATGGAAGAGGTGGTGTGATGGTGTTGGGCTATTTTGCTGGTGATGTTCGTGAAATATTTAAACTTCAAGGCACACTTAACAAGCACAGCAACCACAGCATTCCTGCTGTGACATGACAGCCCATCTGATTTGCACTTAGTGGGACAATCTTTTGTTTTAACGGGACAACGAACCCTAACACACCTCCAGGTAAGAAACTCTGAGCTTCTAAGAAAGTCATGGAGTGAGCACAGAAACCTCCAAAATATGGATAATTACAAATTTACATTGTTTTATACAGTTTGATTTTATTTGACAAAGACAATTCATCCAGTTGCCAACAGCTAACTCCTGGAGATGACTATTCATCAGTCACTGAATGACTGAGATCCTTCACAGACAAGATGTCTTTGTGCTAATTGTTACAGTTGATGAGTAATATAAGTAATTGAAAACCAATAGAATTTAAACCACATAGCTAACTTTAATACATCTAAGACAGCACATTCCACTAGTTTTTTTGTCTATCTCATCCAACTATCCAAACTCTGGACCACACAGGGCATTAATTTATTCATTGTCTATTTTGTCCACAACAATTTAGTGTCAGAAGTGGGATCCATTTGAGTGATTGTCTTGGACTTTGTGGACAGTGAACAGCAAACATAGAGATCAAACTCCTCCATCCTCCAACCTCCATTTGTGTAGAGATGGGAGGGCTGACACGGCCTCTTGGATCGTCACCACTGGATCTCAACAAACTCAATTCAGCTTAACATCCAGGCATTTAATGAGTGTCCCAAGTGTGATAATAAACCACATTTCCCGAGTGGTCAGGTGGTAATAGATCACATTTTCCAAGTGGTCGGGTGGTGAGAATAGACCACACTTTGCGGAGACATCAGTGTTGTAGTAACTGTGCACGGTCTTTTGAAAAGGAGAGCAAAAGGAGAACTCTCTGTCCACAGATCACTGTACTGAAATCTGATCCTGACCAACTCCTGCCCACCATCAAGACACCAACCCCGAGGACATGAAGAATTGTTCAGTGAACCCCACCTAGAAAGGAAGTGCCAGATCCCTCCTTTCCTGTCTCCTTCAACCCCTCAGTGCCACAAACATCTACACCATCAGGAGAAATGGGCATCACAGGGGACTGGCAAGGCTTACACATGAGCTGAGGCAGAAGAAATGGTGTGTAAAGCCAGACAGGAGGAGAGGAAATCCTGAGACAAGATTTCAAAAACTCTACACCAACTCCACTGACAACTATTCTTTCTGATGATGATGGAAACCATGGGGCAGAACACACCTTGCCAATGGTCAAAGTGTCCAGACCTGAGCACTCAACACTGGTTTTCAGCTGCTGATGATGTCACAGAGGCTACTCAGCATCTGCAAAGCCAATGTTGATCTTCTGCTCTGAATTTCTGTAACAACTGTGCAACTGTGAGACACGCCAAAAATCAACTTCAAAGAAAGAATAAAGCCAAACATGAAAAGATGCAACAGAACATTACATGGCAGTCATAACCATGTATCAGACTGTGACCAGTCATGCACAGAGGCAGAGAATGGCTGTCACCAACAACCAGTGCCTCACCTGTGGAAAGAAGCGACACTGGGTGAAAGACTATTCAAGAAGAAAATGCCCATTTTTCTACATACCAGGACATAAACCAGAGGACTGCTATGGTCAGATGTGTCTACAAGCTGATTGACTTGAGGTGGGGGCAGGAAATGGAGGTGATTCAGTGAATGTGCCTGACTGTGACACAAAGGAGGGAGGTAACACACCACACACACACAAAACATACACATTCCACACACACCACACACACTGCAAAGAAGATGTTCTTGCTAATGCAGAAAACAGTACAGATCCACACACTTATGTTGCACAAGCCATTATGTGCATTACTTAGAAAACAACACCCCCTAACACCCCCATGCACACATATGTGTAGAGTACTCGTTATCAGTAAAGGGACAGCAGATGTATGAATTCCAATCTAAAGACACACATGTGGTCATTTCAGTGCAGTCCAGTTATTATTTGAATATTAATAAAAGCTTTCAGTATCCAAAATTTCTGCTAATCTTTTAATAAAGCTTAATCTGTTGTTTCTTGATGAGTTGCACTGCATTGCACATGTGTCTGTCGGTCCTAATGAAGCCTTTGATAAGCATTGGTTCAAAAAAAGAATGACCAAAGTTGCAAAATGCAAGCTTGCGATTGGCATAAAACACAAGAATAATCTGTTTTGAATGCTCCAACACTGAAGAAAGAAAAGAAAAAGAAAATTCTCCCTTTAGTTCTACATACCACACAGTGTGTTGAATTGATAACTGATTCACCAAGCAACATTTCTTATCTGAAACTGAAGCAGCTGCAGTTTCCAGCCTGCAGGAAGTTCCTGCCTGGACTAAACATAAATACGATGGGTGTTAATAAAATAGGTGATCACCTAAACCCTAAAACTAAAACTGAATCTAATTATAGACCATGCAAACAATAGTATCCAATGAAACAAGAAGTCATAGAAAACTATGCACACCCCACTATTTCCGGTTAAGAAAATCTCAGAATGCTTTACAAGCTGTAAATGCAGCAGTACAACCAAATTCATGGATCCATTGCTATGTTTTTTAAGTTGTCCTGGCTAATGCATTTCTTTGCCGTCCATGTCGACCCAAATTCTAAATTTTGGATTGTGTTTAACTTTAATGGAAAATGTCACACAATCACCAGACTCTGTTACAATGAAGCACTCCGTCACAGCTTAGAGCCCTTGGGCTTACTAAAGGAACTGCATTATTGTAGTATGTTGATGATCTAATGATATGAAGCCTAACCTATGAACAATGTGAAAGAGACATCATAGCACTGTCACAACATTTTGCCAAAGAGGGACATAAAGCCAGTCTCTCCAAACTTTTTTTTCAAAAGAATGTGACATTTCTGGGTCATTTGATCACAGCTGAGGGCAAATCCCTCTCACCCACCGCATATTGATGAAATTCTGAATTTACCCAAACCTATCATATAAAAAAAAAAGTTGATACTGCTCATACTGCAGAAACCTAAAATACACAGTACTCATACATACATCATACATGTACAGCCTTCTGATCAAATCACAAGACAATCTTAGACTAATCTGAAACTTTATTTACAGACCACTCCCACTTTAGGTCCATCTGATCCAAAATGTCATTTTACACAGAATGATGGTGCACAAAAACTGTTATTCTGATCTAACCCTTCTTGTATTTCATGTCAATGATTTTTGTTTGAAAAAAGAAAAACATTAGCTTTGTTACAAACACTGTCTTATTAGACTTGCCTAACATCACTGTCAAATGTGGCACTATTGTCAATCCTGCTACTGTTCTTCCCACATCTGATGATGGCTAAGACCATAACTGTGTTGCAGTTCTCCCAAACCTGAACTTCAGGGAACATTTCATATGAAAGCTGATTGTGTTTGTTTGTTGATGGTTCTGCTTCACATGTTCCTAACACAGACTGTAGCCATGTTACCAAGAGTATATGCTATCTGCTCTAATCATGCTGTTCTGTCCTCAAGTTCTCTTCATGTTCACTAATCAGTTTAAGACATTGACTATTGCTGAAACCTTTAAATTTAATCAGTCCAAATTCATCCGAGATGTACTATTTATGGGTACTTACTTTACTTAAAGAATACCACAATCTATTGATGATTGTTTTGTCAGTTTGTTGGAGATACCTAAAGGGATACTGTGTTCCTTTTGTTTTCTAATTAGATGAAAATTTTATGTTTTGCCAAAATTGTACTCTTTATTACCAACATGTGCCTTAAGTTACCTTATAACATGTGACAAATCAACACAACCAAAAAAGAAGTGCAATAAAATGAACCCTACACAAATATACAGTACATACATACATACATACATACATACACACTTACACATATAACTACACCCATATGCACTCATGCACATATATGCATATACCTAGGAAACAATGACATGTAATGACATGTAAATAATTCAGGAATCAATGACATGTAATAAACACACTGAAGTAGAACCCAAACAATTTTTAGAAATTAAATATTACAATAATTTTACTTTTTTTTTGGCTGATAGGAATTCAGTGTTTTTTGTTTTTTTTGAGGAGTTTGTGAGAATGCTGTCTTGGAACAAATTAGAAAGTTTAAGAGTAAAACAAAAAAGCTCTCATTATGTCTCATTATGTTTATGTTATGTCAAAATGATTAAGGATTATTTAAGCTAAGTGTTATTGTATAGTGTTTTTGTTTTTCTGCTGCTTTTTTTCATTTTAAATTTGGTTAAACCTTTCGCTTCAACCTATTCCTTTTCCAGTAATTTAACTTTTTACTGTTTTTTATTTTAAAAACAAAACAAACCAAAACAAATCCATCAATTCATCCATGCATTCGAAAACCAATTTTCCAAAGATTTGATAAGAGTCGTAACACTTTTTTATGTAAACTGACATTCAACTGGTGTATTTTTTTGTTTGAAGAAATGCAAAAAAAAAACAAAAAAAAACACAATATATTTGTGGCAATGGATATTATCATAATATATTTTATTATCCTTTGCCACAGATATATTATCATAATTTATCACATTCCTTATGTATTTGTTGAAGTATTTGTTTAGGTGGAGCCTCAATTATCTCAAACACATATAGATGCCACATCTTAATCTACACACCTGTCTCCATGGTCCTTAGCATTTTTTTATTAAGCCATTTTCCCGTGTGCCATGTTTGCCCATGCCTTATCTGACATAATATGCAGTAATTAAACCCAGGATGTTTAGTTATGTTAGTGATAGTATGAGCTAATGTCTCCATATAAGCCTTGTAGCATGCCAACATAGCAACCAATATGAGCCTCGGTTTTTCCTTCGAAGGTTCAGTTGTCCTTCTGTGTCTGGTATCAGCAGATTCCCAGACTCTTGTCTAACCAACTGACTGCTGCCCAGAGTTTTGTGGGGGCAGGGAAGAGAGGAAAGAGGGCTAGAGAGGAGAATGAAAAATGAAAAGGAAGAGAAATGCCTCTCCAGCTACAAATGTGGAGAGGGAAGCAGAGGATGGGAGGAGGAGCAGCCAAGTCCAAAAAGAGCTTGATGAATAACTGCAACACAGTTAGTTAAAAATCGTTTTATTAGACAAAGGAAAAACAAAGTAAAGACAAGACTTGTTCTGAAACACACGTTGGTCAAGGAAGGTAGTTCTAGATTTCCATGTGGTATCTACATTTAAGTAATGCAAAACAGTGATGTACATTTTACATCCTCACATCTGCCAAGCCAGTCCATCTTGTAATATGACACAAATAAAAAACAGTATTAGTTTGACAAGACACAGAAATCAATAAATTCACCACACTAACACAGTCACCCCCTACAGTTAATTTTCAGTCATATACTGCAATCTTAAGAAACATTTAAGAGACTGGTCTCATAAATGTCTGCCTGCGTACAAAAGACTGTCTCCACAGCAGCAGCACAGGTCAGTAAGGTCAGGGTGATGACACGTTTACAGACTTGAGTGTCAGGGTGTGCTTTGTTCATAAAATCAAACTGACCAACAAGCACACTAATGATGCTGTTGCTTTGTGGCCTAGCTCGGACTAAAGTGTTTTGAAAAAAAAACCTAATGATAAAAAATCTAAACTTCGCCTTTCAGTAACTTTCACAAACACCACTTATAACAGTAATTCTTTCCCTTCTTGACCAAAAGATGAAACATTTTTTGTGAAAAAAAATTTGCTCTTATGTATACTGAAGAAAGGAGAGAATGCATTTCATGAACAGATACAACAAATATTATTATCTAACTAGAATTGTTTTATTGCTTCTTTAATGTCAATACATTTTGAAAGAAAAAAAATATCTATGGCTTTTCCTGGTACTTCTTTTTCAGGACATGAAGACAAGGAATGTATGTTCTGTGCTCTGCACAGAACATACAGTGTATACTTCAGGGGACGACAGAGTAAGGCTGATAGGGCAGCATTTTTTGTCGTTCATTGATTGCATAAATCCATGCAGGTTTGACAAAGTTCAGACTGCCATTCTCCATCAGTGCCTGGAATAAAAGGAAGTGGGAGGGAAGAATAAAAGTGAGGGTATGTCATGTTTTTCTTCTTTACAAATGGACTCAGAAGAGAGTTAATATTGTGGCAGCATAGCCACAATATTAACTCAGTTGCTAAAGAGAAACTCAAAACTCCAATTTTAATCAGATTCAAAAGCCACTTTTTACAGAAAAGACTGAACACTGGATATCAACATCCATTAATGGGTTGATTTAATTCACCTGGAAAAACTACAGTAAATGCTTACTGATAAATAAAAGCTCCTAAGAAGTTTTTAAGAGATTTATGTTTATTTGAGCAACACTTTAACAAGTCTCCTGAAACAGTTACTGCCACAATATTATCTCTATTATGAGTGAAAACATGGCTCAAGGCCACATGACAGACTCGAGCTTCAGCCTGAGTTAAATGTCGTTATTGAAGGACAGATATACTGATATTTTGATATAAGACAAAGGGAGAAAAATGAGGAGTCAACTTACATCTTCAAAAGAGTCATGCCAGCCTTCACTGGTCACCACAAATTGCACTTTCTCCGTCATGTAGTCCTCAATCACTCTGTGGCACAACAGTGTTTTGCAGGGATTTAACTCCAGACATTTACTTTACATGCTACAAGTTTTTTTCCCACCCAAAAGTACAAACTAGTAGTAAGTTAATGCAACAAGTCTTTCTTACCCATTAAAGGCAACAATGTATCGAAACAGTAGCCGTCTCTCATTGTGAGGAAATTTACCATAGAGGAAAAAGTGCCTTCCACTCAGAAAGTCTGAAAGTAAAATAATTGAATGAGAGGAGAGAGGAGCAGGAGTCAAACTGAGGACGCTGTGTGTTTAAGTACATGTATTTCCTTCTATGTGAGGTCAAAGAAATGTAAAAACTTATCTTTGTGAGGACAAATTGACCTTGTGAGTACATCTCGTCTGGGCCCCTCAACTTTAAAGGAGTGGGTGTAATGTTTTTTAGCCCTCCGAAGAGGCTGCAAAATGCTAAACTTTTTCTGTCTGTAACATGGTATACTTGTAAGTTACTCCATAGATTGCCCTTATTGATGCTTGTTATAGTGCTGGTAAGTGAAAAGACAACCCTAACGCCTTAAGTTTACATTGGTTATTTAAAAAAAAGAAGGAAAGAAGAGCATGACCACCTTTGCCACCACCAAGGTGGTGAATTTTGTTTAGCTCTAAGCTGGTGTGCAGTGTGCATGAGAAGACTTCCACCCCAGCATTTATACACTTTTACACAGTTTTTGAGCTGTGTAAATGTGGTAACACAGATGAGGAAAAAGACAGATGTACCTGGTAGCTCAGGAATGGAATGATCATCTTCACCCTCAGCATCTGTGTTTTCATCCGTTGACCCCAAGTACAGATCCTCGTCTTTCATCATCTTTACTTCTGCTGCTTTTTTCTGTCTGTTCTCCTTTTCCACTCTTACACAAGGAAAAAATATATTCATTTTTTGTTCTATTGTTTATGCTAATGACACAACCTCTTAATTTAATCTCCATCTTTTGTCTTGTCTGAACATTTCTTTCTTTTTTTTCATTTTACTGACATTTCTTCACAGGTATAAACATGTACATTTGCTGGTATAGTACATTCACATGACTGTCCATTTTTGTCATTTAAGAAAAAAAGTAAATTAAAGAGAAAATAAATAAATAAATAAACAAGAACACAATATGACATGAACATTGGTATACAGGGAGTGATTTATGGTTGTGGCATATACTACATATATATAGTCACACAAACTATAACACCAGTTCTGCTAATTGAAAGTCCGGCTGCATGGTGTTACATATTTAGTCCATTTTTCCATGTACATCCACATCTTAAGGATCAGGCTTTGCTGTGAAAGACAATTCTTTGTGAGTGCCTTTCTACCTGCTACCAACAAAATTTCTAGGGGCAGGTAACATCTAAAAATAATTTGTAGTGCATTATGTATTTCCTTCCAGTAATTTTGAATAACTGAACAGACCCAAAAAAGTATGATAATGGTTCGCATTTGTATTTCCACAATTTCTCCAACAAGTCGAGGACTTCCCTTCATACTGAGCTTTCTCAGAAGGCATGCTAAAATATCTGATCATACTTTTCCATACAAACTCTCTCCAACTCTGTGACCGGATTCTTGGTCTCTTACCTTGCCATATGTAGTGAGATAAAATTTTGTCACATTCATTAAATTGTTTTTGGCTCATTTCTAATGGCAAAGTTTGAAATAGGTATAATAATTTAGGGAATATGTTCATCTTAATTGAATCTATTCTTGAATTTAAATCAAGATATGGGATTAGGTTCCATCTTGTAATGTCCTCATTGATTTTTCTTTGTATTGTGTTGCATTAGTTCTGTGAGATCTTTCGGTATTATAATTCCCAAATATTTGAAATGTTCTGTTGGTATTTACTGTTGATTTGTTCCAATGGATTGTAATTATATTTAAGCAGTGTTCTACTTATATTCATTTTGTACCCTGATAATTGACCAAAATATTCAAATGGTGCATAAACCAAATGCATTAATTTAGGTAGGGAATTTGTTGCTTGTCCCAAAAAACTTTAAAATATCATCTGTATAGAAGGCTAATTTGTGCTCCTTCCCATTTATATTAATGCCTTTTATTTCTTTGTTTTACCTAATATACTGTGTAAATGGTTCCAAGTATAATGCAAACAATAACGATGAACACGCACAGCCCTGTCTAGACAATCTTTCAACATTAAAACTGTTGGACAAACAACCATACACTTTAATTCTTGCCATGGGTTTATTATATAGTGTCTGTATAGTGTTAATTATTTTTTTCATGTAGGCCAAATCTATGTAAGACACGATAAAGAAACCACCAATCCACTAAATCAAAGGCTTTTTCAGCATCAATACTGATTACCATTGCTTCAATATTATTATGTTTATAATTTAAATTTTTTAATTTTAATTTTTAGGTTTATAATTTGTAATGTTCTGCCGTATGTTGTCTTGTGTCTGACGTTCTTGGATGCAGCCGCTCTTTTATCATCATTTATCAGACTCGGTAAGAACTTTTCTAATCGTCTAGCCATGGTGGCAGTATACAACCTGTAGTCAATGTTAAGAACTGATGTTGGTCTATATGATCCACATTCTAATTTATCTTTTTTTTTCTTTCAGTATAGCGGAAATTATTGCTTTGTTCCAGCTGGGTGGTATTTGTGCCTTCTACCATTCTGCCATATATCCATCCGACCCTGGTAATTTATTCAATTTAAGTTTAATTATTGTTACGCTATTTTCTGTAATGTCCTCAATCCTAGTTTTTTTTGTTTGTTCCTAAGTTAATACTGATCCAATGATTCCAAATACGGTCTATTTCAGTAGTGCTACCCCCTGTCATTTTAGAGTAAAGAGTCTTATAAAATGTTTCAAATGACCCCTGAATTTTGTTCAGTTTTCCTTCCATTATTTTATATTTGGATCTTTAATTTTGTGAATTGTGTTCTGTGCTATTTTCCTTTTAAGTTTCCAAGCCAGAACTTTCAATGATTTAGACCCACTCTCATCTTTGTTTCAGGTTTTTTAATTTAATGGGAAGTCAGATCATTTCATTTCTATTTTTTTTTATTTCCACCAATATATCCTTATCTGCTCTGATTTTATTTTTTTTCTCTAATTCTTTTAATTTATCTTAGTAGTTCCTTTAATTTCTTATTTCTCAGTTTTTTCTTATAAGAGGGTATCCCATAAAATGGGAGGGGACACATTATCATTGTCATTACTCTTCAAGTTAATTCCCTTTTTAATTTGCTCTTTAAAGTGAGGATCTTTCGGCAGGCTTGAGTTTAGTTTCCAATTAATTTTTGGTTGAAGCTTTAAATACACAGTTAAGTATACAGGTACATGGTCACTGAAATCTATAGTTCCAATTTCACAAGTGTTTATTTTATTTTTGTCATTTCCAAATGTTATAAAATAGTCTATCCTTGTGTATAACAATTGGAGTGAGGAACGGTGAGTAAAATCCCTTCTCTTTGGATGCAAGTCTCTCCATATATCAATTAGTAACTGTGTTTGTCTCTATATTTCCCTTTATTAAAATAAAACACCACTCCTTATCACATATTTCAATTACTTTTTCAAAATTTAATTTGCCTGACAGGTGAATAGCAACTCCTCTCCTTCGTCCAGATTTATAGGTTGAGGAAAAAATCCCATTCTTTTTAACTTTTTATGTTCCTTACAGTCTAGGTGGATTTCCTGTAGGTATACTATTTGTGCTTGTTCTTTCTTTATTTTAGTTAAAATTTTGCTGTGTTTACTGGGGTTCAGCCAACCATTTACGTTAAAGGAAATTATTTTTATTTTGGTACTAGTCATTCTTCAATTATGAGTATATATATAATAATACACACTCCCTGAATATGCCTAAGCTGCAAAGAACAACAGCTAAACATGAACTCCAAACTAAAAAAGAACAAAAATGTAGACTTCCAACCGTGGGGTCTTTCGAATTACCCTAAATTGGCACCAAAAATGTGGGGGCCTTGAGGGGGGGCCTCGCTTATCTATAAGTGAGAGAGGGCCTTCCTTTGACAACCAGTCAATGTCCATATTGTTGTAGCATAGGTAAAACACCCGAACATTAATGCTCAATATTGCCAAACTGTGTATATTTAAGCTTTAACCTTATATCTAGTCTGCATCTAAACGCATCTAAATGCTTGCTGCCTTTCCTTGTAGCCCCAGGTCCGGTCTCCATTCCCCCGGCTCAGTTTCAGTAGCGACTCCGGGCACTTAACGACCGTCATCGAGAATCCTTTCTTGTCCATGTCCGCAGTCACTTCCTCCACCAAGCCATACAGTACTGTTCCCTCCGGACAGAAGAATCCATGTTTCTGCCAGGTCATTTTCAAAGTATCTTATTTCATCCTATAACTGGCCGTTGTGGTAATAATAGACCATGGTGGTGCATATGGTGGAGGCTTCGGTGCCAACATGCGATACAATCTTTCCACTCAATGCTCTTCAGTCAGACAGTTCCAAATTTTTTCTATAGTAAACTTTTCACAAAAGCCACTGTTGACGAAGAGTAGTCTTATACTCTGATATAATGTGGAGTTTGAGCATCTCGGCAACAGCCTCCTCATTAACCTGTAGTCAAGTCTCAGCTTCCAGGATCCTTTCTTCCACCTCCTTCACTCTCTTGTTTGTCTTATTTATTTCTTCCTTAATGTCCATCAGCTGAACATTGACATCTTTCCTGAATTTGCGCAGTTCTTTTAGTATTAGATCTAGGCTTGCCCCGCTAGCTTGTTCTGTTCCATCCAGTAGCATGTCACTGTCCTCTATGGCGCTGCTAGCAGGTGAAGTCTCCTCATCTCTTTCCCCCTTGTGTGACTCGCACTGCGTAGTTCTAACATTCTTTACTTTTGGCATATTGAAGCCCCTATTCCTACTTCTTAGTGTCGTTCAAGTCTTTGCAAATTTGTGTCGCTTTGGGCTATTTCAAAATAAAATGTCAGGAGCGCGTTTCCCTATGCTGCCATCCTCTCCTTCAGTTACCGGAAGTTGTCTGAATGGTTACAGTTCAATTGGCAGAAAACTACAGCTATATGTTTTGTACATAATGGTGTGTAAAAGTAGGTATTTAATTTTTTTTTATCTATACAAATAATGTGTCTTTGTAATATAAAAGCCACAACTGACAAGACCCAACTACAGTCTACTACAGTTATTGCATGACTGTATTTGCTTCTACCACCCCCATTAGATCTGCTGACACTGTGGACAATTTTAAAAAGAAACTGAAGACCTATTTGTTCCATGTAACTTTTGGATAAACTTGCACTCTTATCTATTTGTACATTTTTCATTTTTATTTATCTGTTTGTGTATTGTATACAATCTTGTGTCTATTTATGACATTTATTTAATGACACATTTTTGTGCTTATTTTATGCATTATATGTTTTATGCATTTATTGTTAAGCATTATAAAGCTTTGTGATTTTATTTGTGAAATGTGCTATATAAATAAAATTTCCTTATTTATACATATAGTAAAACCTATATAATGCACTAGATAAAAGGAAAAAGCATCATATGTTCTCTGTAAAAAGAACATTATCAACATTAGTTGTTGTTTACCTCTGCAGCTCATCCTCAGTGTCCACAGCAGATTCATCATCACCTGGAAAAAAAGGTGGATATGGGAAAATGTAACTACAAAACTGATACATGTGCCTCCTTTATTATAATAAGAGAAAAGGCAAAGCTGAAAATTAAATGCAGAAGTCTAGAAACATGTTAAGTTCTCTGTATCGAAATTTTGTGTACAGCTTTATAGGAAAAAACAGACAAACAAGGCGACATATACTGACGACACAAGGCAGTTTCTGAGCATATTTCATAATTCTGGTTTTCAACCGAAAACCCAAATTTCTCAGTAAGAACTACATGACAACCATCCATTTTCACAAGAGTCTAGCATTTGTTTCTGGCTTGTTAATGACAGTTGATCATTGTAATCACTCATTGAACATGTGCATCGGAACAAAGGTATAGGTTCCTAAGATTCATACCGTGGGGCATTGTGGGACGTACTGTCATGGAAAACTTGAAGGGCGAAGTTATTCTACCTTCTTAACATGCTAAAAATTTTCTGTTGACAGAGATTTGATCTTAGTGAGACAGATGGAGAGGTGTGAGTGAAAGACAAACAGGAAGAGATAGAGACAAAAAGAAATGTTTATGCTTGTGCCACATGTTTAGCTAGTCCTCCACCTCCTTCAGCAATAACAGTACTTGTAATAAGTGTAGCTTGTTTGCCAGGATGGAGGCAAGGCTTAATGAAGTAGAAACCCGGCTCCGCACCATAGAAGCTACATCAGTTAGCCAGTCCCCTGTAGCTGGTGCGGACCACGTAGCAATAGCATTAATTGCCTCAGCAGCTCCCGTGCAGCTGGGAGATCAACAGGGTAGCTGGATGACTGTCCGTAATAAGAGGCGTAGTGCTAAACAGAAAAGCCTGGTTCACCACCACCAACTAGTTCACACTTCCAACACGTTTTCCCCACTCAGCGACATCAACGATCAACCTGTCAGTTAGATCCCACCCCCACCAAACTGTTTAAAAATATTTTTCAATTAATTAATGGAAGAACATGCCTTAACACAACCCCAAGCTTTTAATCGACCCAGATGTTTTAGCCAATTATCACCCAGTATCAAATCTTCCCTTCATTTCTAAAATACTAGAAAAAGCAGTTGTGATTTCCAGTCAGGATTTAGATTACACCATAGCAGAGAAACAGCCCTGGTTAAAGTTAAAGTTACCAACGACCTCCTCTTGGCCTCAGATAATGATCTGGTCTCTATACTTGTCCTGTTAGATCTTTGTGCTGCATTTGACATCACTGATCATAAATTCTACTGCAGAGACTGGAGCAGACTTTGAGGATCTCAGGTACTGCCCTCTGCTGGTTTCAGTCATACTTGTCAGATAGATTCCAGTTTGTACATGTTAATGACTCATGAAGACAAAAGTTAATTATGGAGTTCCACAGGGCTCAGTGCTTGGGCCTATACTTTTTACCTCATATATGCCTCCTTTAGGGAATATTATTAGAAAGCACAACATACACTTTCACTGTTATGCAGATGATACACAACTTTATTTATCAATGAGGCCGGAAGAAATAAATCAGGTTGTTCAACTCCAGGAATGTCTTAAAGACATTAAGTCCTGGATGAAAGTAACTTCATACTTCTAAACTCAGACAAAACTGAGGTTATTAAACTTGGCCCTAAACACTTTAGAGACAAACTTTCTTATTATATATTTTCACTTTAGATGACATCACCATGGCATCCAGTTCCACTGTAAGGAACCTTGGAGTTATTTTTGACCAGGATATATCATTTGACTCACATATTAAACAAATTTCCAAAACAGCCTTCTTCCACCTGCAGAACATTATGAAATTAGAAACATTTCATCCTCAAAGGATGCCGAAATCTAGTTCATGCTTTTGTTACATCAAGATTAGGTTATTGTAACTCAGTACTATCTGGATGTTCTAATAAGTCTATTAAAACTCTTCAGTTAATTCAAAATGCTGCAGCACAAGTTCTGGCAAGGAACAAGTAAGATAGACTACATCACTTCAGTGTTAGCTTCTCTAAACTGGCTCCCTGTACAGTTTAGAATTCAATTTAAAATTCTCCTCCTCACGTACAAACCGCTTAATGATTAGGCCCCATCATATCTTAAAGATCAAGTTTCACCTTATCATCCCAACAGATCACTCCAGTCCCAAAATACAGGCTTACTTGTAGTTCCTAGAGTCCATAAGAGTAGAATGGGAGGCAGAGCCTTCAGTTACCAGGCTCCTCTCCTGTGGAACCAGTTCCCAGTGTCGGTTTGGGAGGCAGACACTCTCTCTGTATTTAAAGTTAAACTTTAACTTTAAATACTTTAACTTTCCTTTTTGATAAAGCTTATAGTTAGAGCTGGCTCAGGGAAACCTGAACCATCTCTTAGTTATGCTGCTATAGACCTAGACTGCTGGGGGATTTTACTTACAAAGAAAAATACTGATTACATGATTATACATCATGATTACATGATTACATACATGATTATATGAATTTGAAAAGTGATTGCTGGTATTAAGATAATTAGTAAAATAGCATTAATAATGTTGATAAAAATTGCTTTAATCATTAGGAGTAAGAATTGAAATTAATGTGTGCACAATTTGAGTGCATAATATCCAAAATAAAAATGTTAAAATGCAAATACATTATAATATGGTAGCCCTCTATTATTCACTGCCTGTAAGGTAGCTCTCAGTATTAAAAAATGTTGGTAACCTCTGGTCTAGATTTCTATTTGTATTGTTTAACAAGAACATAATCTATCAACCCTAAAAGGAGAAGCCAAACAACATCAGTATCTATTAAAATTATTTAGTTAAACTCACTGACTTTTTGCCACATTTGCATCCTGGAGCAAAATAACAGGACACCAAATAAAATGGACTGTGTGCTGGAAGTTTATATCATTGTTAGAAATGTTAATAATCTAAATATACAAGTTGGCAAATATGTAATATAAGTCCAGTTTCTAGTTATTTCAATATGGACATTTTTTTTAAATAAATAGATGTGAACATCACCATTGTCTTCTGCTATCTGTTATTTACTAAAGATTGTCATAACTTAGTGTCTAATGATTTAGTAATACCAATTATTACAGGATTACTAAATCATATGGATATACTCATATGGATTAGGAGAGTACTGGCACTTTCACACTTAATTAAAATAAGAAGAAACATATTTCAAGCCCAACTGCTTGGAATAACAAGCCAAAGAAAATAAGAAAGTATTGAGCAAAAGCTAGAAACTCTCAAAGGTCTGGGGTACATTTAAGTGACTGTTCCAGAATTTAGGAGCCATAATAGTCTGGCACATAGAAGAAGGAGCCACTGAATTATTGACCCCAGTGCTCTGAAAGGAGCATAATAATCTTAATAGTAATCTACCTAAAGAGCCACAATTAGAAAAAGGTTTTTTTTTTTTTTTTTAACCACAGAGTTAATCCTGGCCATACTAACATTTTTTTTTTTTTTTTATTCATTAGTATTCATTAGAAAAACTGATGAATACTAATGTCTCGTAGAAAACATCCTGTTTTCTAGGAGACACATTTTAAATAAAATTTGGGGGAGTATACTTTATATTATTTTGCAACCGTCAGATGAGTGGGGAAAATGAGAAGTAGCTGTGATTAAAATGCCGTCTCCCTAAATGTGTTTGGTGGGTCATTGTGTGTCCTCACTGATGCACCCTGTGACTTTACATCTAGCCTCCAATTAACATAGATATGAGAAACATGCACAAGTCCTGTCACAGTGATTACATCTTCCCTCCATTTTTTGTGTTTCCCTCAAACTCTATCTGCATTAAGTGATGTTCTTTACATGGTTGCATTATTAACTCATCCATTTCTGAGTGCTCCATCAAAGCTGCTCTTGCTTGTCTCAATTCATTCAGTCCGTTTCAGCTGCTATGCACTTCCACACTTTTATTTGAAACTAATTATTGGAATGTACCTCTTCAAATGAGCCACAGCTACTTCCAAAACTGAAGGGTTCTAGATCTTTGTAGATGTCAGGCTAATGTTTATTTATATTAATCATATTCATCAATTATGAAATGGTGAGATTTAAAAATTATCTTCTCTGGTTTAATTATCATTTGCAGCTTATATAATCTACAAGGTTGTGAATGGACTTCTTCATTGTTTTATCTTTTGTCACCAGGAAGATAAACCTGCACTACATAAAATAAGACAGTTAGATTTCACTCAGATTGTCCTTGGCTGTTATTTCACTTTCCTTCATTTCACTTGTTCAACCTTGATAAGAATAAATGTGTGCTTTTCTTTTATCCAATTTAGTATCCAACACTTTCTATTGTACATAAAGAAGGTATGATTAGTAGCTAAGTGTAGAGTCAATAATGTAACAATGCTGATGTTGACTAAATCTTAAACAAAATATCACACAAGGTTCAGTTGTTTTTTTATAATAATGTGAAAATCACTAATACAGATGCAAACCTGGTTCATCAACATCAGTGGAGCCAGCGTATTCATCATCTTCCTCTGTGTTTTCTGCCGTTTTTGGGGAGATGACTTGAGTCTCACTCTTTTGCGGGCTCTGCAACAGCAGCATAGAAAGACTATTAATTCTGAAGGTTACAAAACAGAAAAAGATTTTTAAGATGATATTTTTTCAAAGGCTGGCAAAAAAAAATCTACCTTTGTGTTCATTTCCTCTTCACTTAGGTCATCCACTTCCATTTCGCTTTCCGAGCTTGACTCAGCTCTGTCCACCAAATACCTAATAAAACATAAAAAACAAAAGGGAACAAAGTGTATTGGGATAATCAAGGAGCAGAGGGGAAAATCACACCCACACGATATTTGTTGTAATAGTCAGCTTCACTTTTCAAACTGACAACAAATGGTGAAATAAACGCAATGATCAAAGTAAATCTATTAATTAAATGGTATAACATTACAAAATGGGAATTATAAAAAAAGAGAATTATCTAATGCATGTTTTTTTGTTTTTTTTTTTACCAAAGGCCAATAACAGTGGTTTACATATCTTATGTTAAAAATCTTAACATAAATGTTTACTTCTGTGTTGTGACTGGATTATCACTGAAATAATAGGCCCAACATAAGTTTTGATACATAAAAGGCTTGCTTTACTATGTTGGTTGAAAATCTTTTGCAGTCAATGACTGCCTGAAGTCTGTGTTGGAGGCTTCCAGTGGGTGGACGCTGGCACGACTTGCTGCCGCTACTCACCGGCAACTTCTGCCACTACTCACCGGCAACTTCTCATTTTTACAAATCTTAAAGTGTTTAACGAACAACTGGACTGTGAAATCACGCTTAGAGAGAGTCTACCCTCTACAAGAACACTAAACATTCAACCCGACAACTCTGATCCTGCTATCACTCCTGTGTAGGAGTGAGTCACTGAGCTAACGTCAATTTAGCCTAGCACAGCTACCGGCTCCACTCACCGCCCGGCTCCGTGACTTCTTCATGTCATCCCAGCTCACAATGTGGAACAGGAGAATCCTTGGCAGGTTTGCGTTCTTTTGGATTCTCCTGCTGCTCATCCATCATCCAGTAGCTGGATGAGTACACAGTACACAGCTGGTGAGCTCCTCTGGCTTCGCTGTCTCCTGCCTTAATCTCCACCAGCGGCGTTCCACTTCCACCCAGACATCGCTCTCCTGCCTCGCCGCCAATACATCCATCGTGGATCTCTCAGGAGTTTCCATCTGGACACATCTATCTCATCGTTCTGGTCCTGCTCGACATCCTTCCAGAGTGATTGGCCTGGCTGTAAATCACAGTGCGTAAGCCTTCCCAGCTAGGTCGTCTAAGGCTACTCCTCAACTGGATAACACTGCTGTCAGCGTCGGTCTCCTCAACATCTGTTCTCTCACGAGCAAGGGACATCTCATCCAGGATCTCCTCACGGACCGTAAGCTTGATTTTATCTGTTTAACTGAAACCTGGCAACAACCAAATGACTTTTCTCCACTTAACGACTCCACTCCTCCAGATTTTGTTTACATTTCCAAACCACGTGGCTCCGGTCGCGGCGGAGGTCTCGCGA
The DNA here is from genome assembly GCA_016785285.1 of Brachirus orientalis. Lineage (NCBI taxonomy): Eukaryota > Metazoa > Chordata > Actinopteri > Pleuronectiformes > Soleidae > Brachirus > Brachirus orientalis. The sequence continues at coordinate 121,119 of JAFBJR010000203.1, read as the reverse complement.
TAATTCACAGTGAGAAGTGGAAAGTGGTGCCAGTGTCCATGCCAGCATTCACCTCGTTTGAATCCATCACCTGTCAACTGACTGGACCCTCTCCCGTCATCGCTGCTACAGTCTACCGCCCCCCAAAACATAACAGTGACTTTATTAATGACATTTCTGCTTTCCTCTCTCACCTGTCCACTCTTTCACCCGATGTAATACTGCTGGGGATTTTAACACACATCTGGACAATAGTCACCTTCCCCTCACCAGAGACTTTGTGTCCTGCCTTGAAGCTTTGGTTTTCACCAGCTCTGTAATTTCCCCACCCACAAAAAAAGGACACACTCTGCACTTGGTTTGCTGCTCTGGTCTCTCCCCCTCCAACTGCACTAAGAATGAACTACCATTCTCTGATCATTTTCTCATCTCCTTTAGTCTCCCCCTGTCTCTTCTCAACTAGGCCACAACGTCTCATCTCATTTCGTAATCTCAAGTACATCAACCTGCAATTCCTCGCCACCAGCATCAACAATATCCCTGTCCCGGACTCTTCTTCCACTCTGGATGATATTACAATAACAACTTAACTAACATTCTCAACACTTGTGCTCCAGTTAAAACCCATTCTGTTTCTTTTATCCATACTGCCCCCTGGTTTTCCTCTGAACTCTGCCAAATGAAACCCAGAGGTCGACAACTCGAGCACCTCCATAAAAGAACTGGTCTCAACATCCACCTTGACATGTACAAAACCCACATTTTGCAATATAAGGACTCAATCTCACATGCCAAATCCACCTATTACTCCAGCTTGATTACATCCAATGGCAATAACTCCAGGACACTCTTCTCACTTTTCTATAAAATCCTTCAACCCCCTGACTCCCTACCCCTTCACCTATATTCTCTTGACACCTGTAATGCCCTCTTACAATTCTTCAATGACAACATCAACAAAATCTTCTTCTGTCTTTCCTGCCCCTAGTCTCTGCCATAATTCATTCCTCACTAACCACTGGAATTGTTCCCTCTCTACTCAAAACTGCAGCCATCACCCCCACACTGAAAACTGGGGGTGACTGGCTCAGACCTCAACAACTTTAATGACCTCTGCCCTATTTCCAACCTTCCCTTCATCTCCAAGATTCTTGAAAAAACAGTTGCCACTCAACTTCATAACCACCTCACCCAAAACAGCCTCTATGAACAGTTCCAGTCTGGTTTCCGCCCCCGCCACAGCACTGAAACTGCACTTATCAAAATCACAGACGACCTCCTCATGGCAGCTCTCCATTCTCATCCTCCTTGACCTGAGTGCGGCCTATTACACTATCTCTCATACTATCCTCCTCCATAGATTATCATCAATTGGTATTACTCACACCCCCCTGAAGCCCTCACATCACACCTAATGAAGACTCTGGAGCGGCTCTTCCTCAGCCTCCTCAGGCCTCAGGTACAGCATGCTCAGGATACCCTACAGTTTGCCTATCGGGCAGAGGTCGGTGTGGAGGAGGCCATCCTCTACCTCCTACACCGAGCCACCTCACAACTGGACAGGGAAGCGGCATGGTCAGGATCCTCTTTCTGGATTTCTCAAGTGCCTTTAACACAATCCAGCCCCCTGCTCTCCAGGACAAACTAACAAAAATATGAGTGGACCCCTGTCTGATTGCTTGGAACTCTGAACTGTGTCACATTCAGAAATTTGCACAAGTCATAATGGGGTGTATTCTGTGGTAGCCAGTGTCCTTTCATATGCCGTTGTGTGCTGGGGTGGCAGCACATCAAGAAAAGACCTGTCAAGGCTGGGGAAACTGATCAGGAAAGCTTGCTCGGTGGTCGGAGTGGAGATGGACCCCAACTGTAAGGACGTTGGTAAAACTGATTTGCAGGACGGATCAGTGGCTTCATTTATACAAATATACATAAAATTGACAGGAAATGCCAACCATGGTCATACCATGGTACGGTATGGTACAACAAACTGTGACCCATGCATACATAAATGGGACAGAGGCAGAGCTGTGACTCTATTGGCAGAAAGATGAATAACCATAAATTGGTAAAATAATACCACAGTGTAAAATAAATGTATTACTGCTCAAAACAAGATTGGTTTGCACACACGGAAAAGACGTAACAAATATCTGCTTGCAAATAGAAAGAGACTAAAGAATGAAATCATGATGTGTAATGATGCAAAATAGTCTATTTGTCTCTGCTAGAGGATGAAACATATGAAAGCTTGAGAGAGAGAGAATTTTCAGTGAACAGTAAGATCTGCCAGCCAGTGATGATGATTGGACTGTGAGCCAGTACCAATTTCCACGCACTGTCCTGGATCTCTGCGCCACACTGGATCCAGTGTCAGTGTGCACAGAAACTACATACTGTATGGCGATTACTATATGTACTAGAGAGCAGGACAGCTTACTGTATACTAGAGAGCAGGACAGCTTACTGTATGTACATGTCATTCTCATCTAATTACTGGATAAACTGAATAATTTCAATTTGTCTACTGTCTCGTTTTGCCAACCAATCTGGCCTTTGATGATGTGATGACTATTTGCAGATCAGAACTTGAATGTGTTAGGTTTATGTATGTTATTAAGTTTGAGGGGGCATAGATTAATCATGATGTATTCTTGTGCCAATATGCCAAATATTTTCTAAAAACTTTTGGAATGTTTTAACAGTGCCTCGGTTTTAATGGGAAATTTGTTTAACTGATTTAGTTCTATTGAGATAGGATGATGTAGAGCTACGTGTTTTCTGCTCAAACCTTTCACTGGATCCTGACTGATTTGATGATATTTATGGAGAAAGCATTTTTAGACTGTGTATGTGATGCCACAACCTCATTAATATATAAACTACATGGCCAATGGGTAAGAGCACTATGGGGAAACAGTTGGAGAGTGGGTGTGCCAATTTGCTTGGGCACTTGTCATCATCAAAGTAAGTGGTCGCTTTAATTACACATAGCAGATGCAGCTTTTAAATAAAAGACATCATCAAAGCTGCACACTTCAAACACTGCACAATAAGAGCTGGGCACAGCTTTAACAGGAGAAGGGGGATAATAGAGGTGAGGGATCTTTGGTACATTTGTAAACTGACAGAAAAAAGCATAAGGGCAAATTGCAGTAAAACTCTCATTACAATGCTAGTTTTGAGAATATTGATTTAGGGCCTTTTTCACATTGGACATTTCACATGTGAGTTATGGCTCTGCTTCATGTAGTGTTCACACTGGCTGCACATCTGCTCCATTTCACTCACTCTGTGCCTCACTCATCTCCATACAAATTCAACGTGATTATCACTTCATTTTCTGATTTATCTCTGACAGAAAACATCACATTTCTGTTAACTTACCAATTAGATTTTCTCTCTCTCTCTCCTTCTCTTCATGTATGTTAAAATGTTGTACAAACCCCAATTCCAAAAACGTATGCATTGATTTGCACATGTCATAAACCCATATTTTATTCTCAATAGAACATTAACAGCATATCAGACATTGAAACAGACATTTTACCATTTCATGCAAAATATTAGCTCATTTTGAATTTGATAGAAGCAGCATATCTCAAAAAAGTTGGAATAGAGATAACAAAAGGCTGGAAAAGTAAATGGCACAAATCAAAAACAATTGGAGCAGCATTTGACATCTCACTCACTCATTTTCTACCGCTTTATCCACTGAGGGTCACGGGGGGTGCTGGTGCCTAACTCCAGCTGACATAGGGCGAGAGGCAGGGTACACCCTGGACAGGTCGCCAATCCATCACAGGGCCACATAGAAACAGACAACCATTCACTCTCACATTCATACCTACGGGCAATTTAGAGTGTCCAATTAACCTAATCCCCAATCTGCATGTTTTTGGACTGTGGGAGGAAGCCGGAGTACCCTGTGAGAACCCACGCACCTAGATAGTAGATCATTAGATGTAAAGAATGACAGAGGTTGACCAATCTGCGTCTAAAAATTGTGGAAACATTTTAGGGAAAATGTCTGTCAATGTAAATTGCCGAGGCAGCACTGCATTAAAATCAGGAGCGAAGCCTCTGCGTAACTAAGCTTTCCCCTCACCGCTGCAAAACAGAAGGACGACAGCACCTTCTAAAGTCGACGGTTGAACTGTCTCCCTCTGCGACGAGGACCAGCCGCTGTTGTCCTGCTGATGGCCGCACAATAGCCCATCAACACTCCGCCATCACCAGTAAGGAACGCGTCGCGTCACTTCCTTTCTTCTTTGCCTACTTCCTGTTTTCCACTCTTATCCACGCCCACTTTCTCTCTCCCTCTCTCTCTCACACACACACACATCCTACCTATTAACATTTTATGTTGTACATAGCCTGTGCTTATTAGCTGTAGTTAGTGACATTTATTAATTCAACTAACTCGGTTTTATTGTCTATTTAATCTTCACTGATTCAAGTTATTCAATTTATATTGTGTCATTTGATTAAATAAATTGTTATATTTATTTCACTTAAAGGAAAGCTCTGTGTCTTTTGTGCATGTATACTGTGACAAATGGGGATTGAGAGCGCCAATGCTCGGATTTATTACTTCAATACTGTTTAATTGTGATATCAGCAGATATAGTTACAGTGATTGTGTAAACTGATTTTAAAGGCATAAATTGATTGTTTTTCCCCTGTTTTCAGAGTGGTGCCCCGAATTGATGTTTCATTGATTTTCCAGTGATTTTTCAAAATTACTTCTTATTTTATAACTTAATTATTTTTATTAATAATTGTTTAGTTATTATTAGCAATCAAATTATTGCCAATAAGTGTGATCTTGTGTGTGTGTTTGTGTAGCCAACATTGCAGAGACAGAATAAACGAAACATGGTGATGTAGCGTACTTGTCCTAAGTGTTCACTGCCATCTGAAATCCTGGAAATTGCCAAAATAAACTGGAAGAGGCATCTGTGGTCAGCTGGACCCGATGGCCAGCTTTCTTTACTGTTATCAGTCTCTTATAATAGCCTATATCTTTGTACATTATAGTTTCACTTAGTGTTCTGTCACACTACATCAATAGAATACAGCATACTTCACTTATAATGCATCCAAAATACTAACGGTATAGAATATTCCACCAGCAAAAGGTATTCCGGAAACCACTTCCCCACATAGAGAAATGTGAATGATATTTAGACAGTATGCACATCATAAAAACATTTGTATAGTTGTACATTTGTATAGAAAGTACAGGCTGGTAAGAATTACAATTGCAACAACTCATCATCAGTAGGGTAAAACTAATCTCATGACAGTCTAAACCTAGCTCATGTTCCCTATTCCCTAAAAACAACTTGAGAACCAGTGTGTGGAAGTATTTTTGATTCCACGCAGCTGATTGCAAAGTTACAAATAACAATAACAATAATTGCAAATTGACAATATTGACTATTTAATGACATTGCAAAAGCCGCTGAAACATGCACGTAAACTCCAGTGTGACATGGCCACTAGTAGACTTGTGAGTGTCTACACTGTCACTCAGGGCAGCAGGGTGGAGTAAACATCTCAACAACAGCCCAATAAACCTACAAAGTACACTCAACAAACCCTCACTGTATCAATCAGAATAAAAGCATCATGTAATATAAAATCCTGTGTACAAACACACAGCCCAGGTATTCTCATCAGCAGGTTATAACGTCAATGAAAGAGCCACACTCAATCCCAGTCAAGTGTTTCTATCAAATAATATCAGAAATTAAGGTGTTTGCATTGACAAATGGCTATCGGATGTAACATTATTACATTTAAGTGGCGACGGTGGCAGGGAGCTGTAACGGGGGCGGGGTGGGGGTTTATATCGGCTGCTTTGGATGGTGAACAAATTAAGGGTCATTATAAATTAGTTTTAACTTAATTTCTGGAAAAAAACAGATTGTCCTAACAGGCATATATAGTTTATAGTAATAGAATTCTTTTCTATTTCACTGAGGATGTTAATGATGTGCTTAATACTCTTACTATATCTCTTAATTATCTTTAAATATTTTTTACAGTACATAAAATAAGCTGGAGCACTCAATTTGGTTTGTGTGATTTTTGTACAATCATGGACAGAACTTGAAATTAAGTCTGTGTCCAGTGTTATGCAGAACATGCATAGAGTACTTTGTTTTTTTATCTCTGAATATTTACTTCAATTTTGCTCAAGTTTATAATTAAGTTTAGAATTAAGATAAATGAGAGTTGTTTCCTTTAATATTGTGTGCACTGATATAATCTGTAAGCAACAATTAATAAGTTATAACACGGACAATTAAAATCAAATTTTAAAAGATGTTGGCTAAATAGAGATAACTTCAAAATAAAAAATAAAACTTTATATATATTTTTTTGCCAATATTTCCCAGCCCTCGTGTCATTTCAGTTGGAAGCCAACCCTTCTGAGTGGTCTTTGGTTGAGCATCTAAAAGACAAAATGAAGCCGACCAAAGATTTTATACTATGTGTAAATTGAGAGATAACCCTCAGTTTAAACTAGATAAGTTTAGTTAAGTGCACCATTACACAACAGTGGTTTGTGCTATGGATCAATAACAAGGTCAGTTCTTAAGGGGAGGCTAATAATTTTGATCTTGGTAGTTTTTTTTTTTGATTTTGTGGAATAAGCTCATTTCTGTGTGCAAAGTCAAATAATGGAAGGATCCAAAATAAAACTTTGATGTTTCAAAAAGCTGCGTTAACAGCACGTGGGAGATACTTCATAGGGGGAATAATAATTTCATCCTCAAGTGTACATCACAATGCAACGTTTTATAAACAAATGCAAGCAGCAAGTTCTCTCAAATTGATTCATATGTCAAAAACAAACAAAATCGGGAGTCTGGAGAAATACTCATTCATTATCCAATCAGATGTGACTATTGTGGAAGCAATAAGTATGAGAAAATTCCACAAGTGAAAAAGAAAACCTTGACAGAGTGCAACACTTTGTTAGTGCAGTAAGACACCATTTGATAAGGATCGTCCATAAAATAATTGAGTGATCAGCTATTGATCAGATTTATGATCAGATTTGTGATCAGATTAGTGTGGAGCAATGATAGACGGCCTTGATGTTACAAAAATAGCCATATAATTAGACAGTAGCAAGAGCTGCCTAGGGTGAAGACTGGATCACATCAGACAACAGCTGTTCCAGGTTACAATGTTGAAGTAAAGTGCCATTCCTGCTGTGATGGATGTATTTTTAGTTGCTTTAATCAATGTGATTACAGTGTACAGGTTGTAGAGGTGCAAAAATGGGTGGTCTAGATTTTTAGTTTTACAATGCTGTAATTCAGCCTTTGTTACCGTTTATGCGAGATCTTCTGTTTCCTCTTATGGCAGTCCAACACCCATTCCTTCCGTATGATAATGCCCCCTGCTGACTTCACCTGGCTGTACTTGGGGGTGTTAGCAAAGGCACAGCTGGAGATCAAATGGGTGAAACACACAGTTATATCACTAAGAGAAGCTAACAAGATGTGTGACAGAGGTATATGTGATATATACCTCTGGCAGAGATATATCACTGATAATGCCAACAGGGCTGTGACAAAATCCCCTCATCTGTTTCAATGACATGTCACACCAAAGAAAATAAGAAAGCATTGTTTCAGAAAGAAAAGATTTTATAGTTTAGAATGTTGACATTTCTGTTGCCAATAATAAAAAATCTATCTTTGTTAACTGTTGAAGTGTCTGAGCCAGGTAAATATATATATATACAGTCAGGTCCATAAATATTGGAATATTGGAACATCAACACAGTTCTAATCTTTTTGGTTCTATACACCACCACAATGGATTTGAAATAAAATGAACAAGACATGCTTTAACTGCAGACTTTCAGATTTAATTTGAGGGTATTTACATCCAAATCAGGTGTTTTCATGGTCAAATTAAATTCTTTTTGTGAATATTCTGCTAAAACAGAAGCGACGTTTGTGAGAAAAGACAGCATCAAAGACTACTGTCTGCATCAGTGGTACCTTCACTTACAGTAGCTAGAAAAGGTATGCTGACCCTTTCGACTTTCCTGGATCTCTGCATGAATGTCATAAAATGTGTTCTGATCTTCATCTGTGTCACAAGAATTAACAAACAATGTGTGTAGGGTTATAACCGATAAACTTTCATGTTTCTATTTAACACACTCCTTAGTGGTGCAAAAGTAATTGAACTCATAGACTTAGCAACTGGTTGAACCTCTTCTGGCAGCAATAACCTCAACTTACTGTATATTAGAGCTAGTGCCTTACATTAGTAATATTAAACTCGCACACCTTTAAGGAAGAGATTGTCTGAAGCAAGGCTTCTAACTGGTTCATGGAATGAAAACAAAAAACAAAAACTTTTGGTATTTTCCTAGGAACAAAAACAAAACTAGAAACTTTAGATTTTTTAATGTTCCGGAACAGAATTGTTTATTTAGAATAACAGTAACCGGTTAATACTGGTGTTCTTGATTTTTTTCTGTTTACAATGATCTGTTGAGGTTCACTTTCTGTCATTCACTCAATGCGTGAGAGATCGGAGAGAAGCCTGACCCTATGTCTATGTGGCGATCTCCCAGTCTTGACTAAGAGGTTATATCAGATGTGAATTATGAAGCATACCCTCCTATGCACATCAAGTGTGATGTAAAGAAATAAATAATGAAGACAAGGGACAAAAAACAATCGGATCACAGCCACACACACACACATTCAGACAGGAGAGAGAGAGAGAATGTTCGCTATCAGCCTGATTTGAATAGACATAGCTTTAAAAGCCAATTTAAAATGTTCTAAAGGTACCAACATATTTATTTTGCAAAGCTAACATGGAACATTATTAACTGGTTCAAGAACAACATTTTTTCGTTCTAACATGGAACATTATTAACTGGTTCAAGAACAACATTTTTTCGTTCTAAAATACTATTTCTGTTCGGAACAAACCAATAGGAAAAAATTCTGGTTCAAAGCCCTGGTCTCAAGTGACCAAGTTGTTTGAAGACATTCCACACAGTTAAGGCCTGGGCTCTACTGCACTCCAAAAGTAGTATTTTCTTTTGTTTAAGCTATTCTGACGTGGGTCACTGGGTTGCATCACCCAGCTTTTAGAGATTCAGCTGGTGAATAGACAACCTGAGATTTTCTTTCATTCAGATTTCATAATAAACTTGTGGCTGCTTTTTCCTCAATGATATTAAGCTCCGAGGATAGCAGGCCTAAATTATAATACTTTTTCCCCCATAGTTCATCATTGGGATAATGTTTTGATGTTGGTATACAGCACCCTTTTACTATGGATGTCCAAATTCCAATTTCAGGTATCAGACTGGAGTGTTTAGGGTTGGACACTTCCAGACCTGGCGAATCAACCTCCCCAATTAGTGCTGGGACCATCCCCTGGGTGTGGAGTGTAGGGTCCCATCTCGCTTAGTGGCAATGGCCACAAGCTTTAGTACGAAGGTCTCCCACCACGGAAAGACCATGTCGATAGGAAGGCAGGTCCAAGAGGAAAACTGGTGTAGCCTGGGGAGAGGGTGGATCTCACCAAGTCAACCTCCTGGTGGGCCCTTGACAGTATCTGAATTATTGACCCCTGATGACTTGGTAATGAGAGTAGAGCCAGAGGAGGTTGTGCTTGAAACGTTGTGCTCAGGCGGAGACAAGGCAAGCCTCAAACACAGTACTGGACTCCGACCCTGTTGAACCTCTAGGAGAGAGTTAATATTCTAACTCCTTTCTCACTAGGGCCGCAGCTATCAAATATGTTGGTAATCGAGTATTCTATCAAATATTCCTTCGATTTATTGGGTAATCGGATAAAACATACTTTTATCCTATTCCTCCTATTACTTTCGCTTTGCTGCATTTGCTCTTTTTCGCTGTATTCACTGTTTTCGGTCCCAGCATCTGCCATTCTATACAGCTAAACTGTCCCCATGTTACCCAAAGCCTGCTTCTGTCTTCTTCCGCTTTGTAGGGGACGCATAGCCTGTGACGTAAGCATGTTATATCACACTAAAAAGAATCCCTGCGAAACACAAGCTTTAAATTTAATTAAACAAGGCTTCGAGGAAGAGGAAATTTCTCGATAATTTTTGTAATCGAGTTACTCGAGGAATCATTGCAGCCTACTCCCACTGAACAGCAGACTGTCCGCTGTGTGGCGTGCTGATCACTGGTGTCTTTGTGCTTAGTAAGCATCTCGCGAGCCAGCACAGGGGCGTCCTGGCCATGTACGATATCGCAAGTACAGGAGGTGGAACATCAATAGTCACTCTATCTCATGCCATGTCCCTAAGTGCATGGCATGAGGGGCGGGATCTCTGTGAGGCGAGGAGAGTTGTGCCTGTTGGAAGTGTCAAGGGGATGAAGCTCTGGAGTGTAAACAAGGTGCTGGTGCTGACCCGAGTCATACAACTGCATGGAGATGACAAGGCCACGTGCCGAGGATAGTGATGAAAACAGCAATGTTCTTAAAAATAAGATTTGATTCAAGGGATCAACTAATCAGTAATTAAGAAAATAGAATTAAGGTGTGCTTGTGTTGAACACAGACACTGGAATGGAATGGCTGTCATACATGTTGAAATGCTGATTTCAGAAATATTTGTATTGGTCTCTCAATTTTCTCCAGAACTGTATATATAGTACTTGATGGTAGATGTGAGGGGAGCTCTTGATTATAAGGCATGGTTTATGAACAGCTTGTTGTGAAGAGTGTTTTATCAAAGCTCAAACCCACACTTCTAAACTTGTTTAATTAATTAAAAAAGACACCCAGTGTGCTAAAATCTGACTCATTTGTTTAGCCTTTTTTTCCACAACCACTGTGTTAAATGTTTTTATTAAACTTCCCAATTGTCTGTGCGTTATTGGCTAAACATAAGCACAGTGTGTTTGATGAAGATCCAATCACATTTTCAGAAACATTCATGCAGAAACCAGGAAATTCCAAAGGGTGCGCACACTGCATATACAAGGTTCACACTTGTAGATCACCTAAGCTGTGGGCACTTACACAACCATAGGCTGTTTTTTATAACTGTTCTATTTATAGCATACCGTACCTGCATCAAATAGAAGTTCAGTTACAGTTTCTTCAGAAGTTAAAAGAAGAATGACCTGGCTGATTCAATATGATAGAAAGGCAACAGTAAGTCACTATTTACAACTAAGGCAAAAGGACGATGATCTCTGAATGCACGTCTTTGAAGCAGATGGGCTAAGGCAGTAGAACACCACACTAAGTGTCAGTCCTCTTTAATAGCATGATAATAGATCTATCTAATTAAGTGGTCAGTGAGTGTCTGTTACCCTTTCATTGTTGAGAAATACTTACATGAGGTGTGTGGAGTCTGGTGTCCAGTCAGGTCGGTACTTGGCTCCCATGTCCAGAGCCTTTTCCCTCAGCTCCCCTCTAAAGGGGTTTTGGAAGCCACTGAGGACAAACACCACCCCCTGCATGATCTGGTTGAATGGGACCTGCTGTGTGATCTGGGATTTTGCTTGTTTGTTTTTAGACTGACTCTCTCTCTTCTTGTCAGACGACTTATGTGCCAAAGAAGCTAGAGACACAATTCAGATAATAAGGGATGTTATAATAAGGGATAAATACATAACTATACTAAGACTTAACTTAGTTAAGTGTTACCTTTTGCAGCAATAGAACTGGATTTGCTGGATGGACTTGGCTTGTCTTTGGGGTTTGCAGCTTTGGCCTCTGGTGAGCCAGCTGGACTTACTTTTTTCAAGGATGGAGAGCCAGCAGACAGTTCTTTGCTGAACTCAAATTTTCTTTTTGCTGGTTGCTATTAAGGAAAAATAATTAATGTAACAAACTAAAGGAAAAATTCAAATAATGTGCTCCGATACACTAACTGGTCACACTATTTGGTACACCTGTTCAACTGCTTGTTCATGCAAATATCTCCATATCCAAATGCAGGAGGCATCATGCAGACATGATGAGGTTAAACATAGCATTAGCAGGCTTGGAATGAGCTTGTTGGAGACAGTGACATGAAAGCACATATCATTCTAAAGGACTCTGTGCACTGGACGGGACACTACCTCCCATCCATATAAAGCGTGATGCAAGGAAACAAATAAATGATGACAAGGGGAACATCATAGTGTGTGCGACCAGAGACTTAGACTTCACACACAGGCGTGCGTGCAGGCACTGACACTGTGATGTAACACTTATTGTTTTTCAGAGGTTTTTCACAGACACAGTCTGTACTTCTACCATTGTACTAGTTTTATTTTACTGTTCTAAAAATGATCTGCTGAAAATACAATCAAGATGAAAAATGTGCAGTTTAATTTACAGAGCTTTTTATTTTATTTCTCAGTGATTATTGTTGATGGCACTTATGTTGTTTGAACCTATTTATTTGGTTATGGTATTGAGAACTTGGTTATGGTATTTTCATTTTTTTAAGAGTGTATGGGTCAAGCTGCCTGGTTCAAAATAAATAGTTTGGTGTATTTAATTTGATTGTGATTTTCCCATTTTTGCATGCAAAAATTGAAAAAAACTAATACAAGTCAGGGTTATGCATCCTAGATGTCAATGTAACATTTATACAGTGATGAAGAGATTTATTATATATATATAGTGTATCACAATATATCCTAAAAATATTGCGATAATGTAGGCCATATCACCCAGCCCAAGGACCACGTATTAAAAGTTCTGTCCATCTGTCTTTGTCTCTCTCTCAGGACTCATTCGCAAATAGCTGATATATTCGTCCAACCACCCAACTTTAACTTACACCAGATGCAAGGGAGTGACATTTTTTCTGTTGCCCAATCTGCCAACTGTTGTCGGCTGAGCCAGTCTAGCCCTGACCTGACCTTACCATACCATTTTTTTTCTGGTAACCCAAGGGAAGGGTGCCAAAAAATGGAATAGTAGGGGCTGGTTACTTTGGTACTATCCCCAATGGAAATGCAAAAAAAGACAGTACCAGCCTAAGTTTGCACACATTCAGTGGTTGTTCTTTATATATATTTTTTATTTTCTACATTTGTAGATTAATACTGAAGACATCTAAACTCACTCTCACTCACTCATTTTATACCGCTTTATGCACTGAGGGTCGCGGGGGGCGCTGGTGCCTAACTCCAGCTGACATAGGGCGAGAGGCAGGGTACACCCTGGACAGGTCGCCAGTCCATCACAGGGCCACATAGAGACAGACAACCATTCACTCTCATATTCACACCTATGAGCAATTTAGAGTGTCCAATTAACCTAATCCCCAAATCTCCATGTTTTATATTTTAGATTTTTCAAAGTAGCCACATTTTGCCCTGATGACAGCTTTAAACACTCTTGGCATTCTCAATTAGGTTGGTTTTGCAACAGTCTTGGAGTAGGTTCCCAGAGGTTCCTATTATGTTTGAGACAATCAATTGTGTTGCAACAGAGGTAAGGTTGGTACAAAGGTCTATACAGTGAATAGCCCTATTGGACTAGTGTTCTAATCCCTATTATGGCAAGAATCACTCAACTAAGTAAAAAGAAGCGACGGCGTCCATCATTGGTTTAGACATGAAAGTCAGTCAATCTGGAAAATTCAAAAGAACTTTGAAATTATCCTCAAGAGTAGTCACAAAGACAATCAAACTTTATGATGAAACTGGCTCTCAACTTCTGCTGCTCAGAAGACTGTGTGAATCAGGACAACTTGGTTGAATTGCTGCAAAAAGCCACTTCTGAGGAAGAACAAGAAGGGCCAAGAAACACAAGGAATGGGCATTAGACCCATAGAAATATTTCCTTTGGTCTGATGAGTCCAAATTTGAGTTGTTTGGTTCCACCCGCCATGGAAGAGGAGGTGTGGTGGTGTGGTGGTATGCTTTGCTGGTGACACTGTCGATGATTTATTCAAAATTGAAAGCATACTTAACGAGCATGGCTACCACAGCTTTCTGCAGAGACATGACATCTCATCTGGTTTGAGCTGAAGTTGGACCATCATTTGTTTTTCAACAGGACAATGACTTCAAACAAACCTCCAGATTATTTAAGGGCTATTTGACCAAGAAAGAAAGAGAGTGGCCTCCACAATCACCTGACCTAAATCCAATTGAGATGGTTCGGAATGAGATGGACCGCAGAGTGGAGTCACCTCTGGGAACTCCTTCAAGATTGTTGGAAAACCATTCCAGGTGAAATGATTGAGAGGAATGCTAAGAGTTTGCAGAGCTGTCATCAAAACAAAAGGTTGAAGGAACACATGGTATTATATTGTCAACAACTACTACACACACTAACAGCTTGTGTAAAGCAAGTGTTTTGAGAAGTAACTACTGTCACAGCCATACTTGTATAGTACAATGTGGGCTCTGACTGAATTAGTCAACCTTGTGCCGTGTTTAACAGGCTGCCATGATGAAATGTATGTTGAGGAACCTGCACAATGTATTTTCATAGAAAAATTAGGTGCATCTGTGGGAAACATGGTGCACCTGTTAGATATTAATGCATGAGATGTTGTAATTTGGGACATACATACATTTGGTTTTATATTCTAGTTTATTCTTTCTTTAATTTATGTTCACCTTGATCTCAGTTCTCACGGGATGACCTCAAGCCCAGCATTTTCTACCTTGGGATTTAATGCTTTAGTGTTGTGTTTTATACCTTTGGTGGTGTAGCAGAGGTGGACGAGGAAGCTTGGCTTGATGAATGGGAGGTGCCACCAGACTGCAGGGCAGCTGCTGCATAACTCAACTTCTCACTCTGTGGAGACACTGAAACAAAAGTACAGACAACACAAGAGTTGACAAAGCAAAAGCTATTCCCACTTAATGGTATGATAAGAAAAAATGCTATGAATGCTGTTCAAATATTCTAAACTCCAGCACATGAGAGGAGGCTAAATGCAGAATCAAAGCATGTTGAGCTAGGAAGTGCAGCTTCGAGATGCATTCAAGTAAACTCAACAATTTATAACCTCTGCAAATGCATGCGAAGTCCAATCTTGCCTCTGCTGCCACCTTGTGATAATATATGTACACAAATCCACACTATGAGTTGCAATTTTTTTTAATCAATGCAATTTTTTTTAAATCAAGTATTCAGATTAAATGATACACTTTCTATAATTACACAAATCATTCAAGTAAACTCAACAATTTATAACCTCTGCAAATGCATGCAAAGTCCAATCTTGCCTCTGCTGCCACCGTGTGATAATATATGTAAACAAATCCACACTATGAGTTGCAAATTTTTTTAATCAATGCAATTTTTTTTAAATCAAGTATTCAGATTAACTGATACACTTTCTATAATTACACAAATCAAATCCACAACTTCAAAGTTCAACTAAATGAATTTACCTTTAAGTGAAGTGCTTGATTTGGTTGTAACATCCCGACTGAAGAAAAGACTGCCAGGCTGAAGACTGGGTCCAGACAAAGGAGACTCATCCTTCACCCTGAACTGTCCCAGCTTTGTCAGTTTCTGATATAAGCAAAGAGGGATATTCGGGATCACAGAAGGACATGGATTCACTAACTGAAATGCTCTTTTTATACAATAAACTGTTTTGACAACTGATCTCATTTTGGAGTGAAAATGTTTAATCTTAACTACAGAGAGATGATGCTGTGTCACTGTTGAGCTCTGGATTAACACCAGAGGGTCAATGTGTCTCATTTACTGAATATTCTTTTCTTAAGAAAAAATGTCTTCTTAAAACCAATTCTTAAGATATTGACATGTTCTTAAATTACCTGGGCTTTCTTCATAGGTAACAAAATCTAAACATACTGCTGGTGTAAACATGTAAAAAACAAAAACAAAAAAAAAAAACATGTAAATATTATTATCATTAAATGGTTTTGAGTTTCCATCAATTCTAGATGAAAATAATATTTATTAATATGTGTATTGCTATTTTATGATGTAATTTTTAATGATTTTGATTCATTTGCAAAGTATAATTGTCTTTGAAAATAAATACACATTAGAGTTTAGATCAGTTTTAGAACATACATGTTATTTATTCACTGCTTTTAAAGAGAATAAAAAGACACCTAAAATATGCTTAAAAGTCATCAAATCAAATATGATAAGAAAATGCATAAAATTTCACATAAAGATAAAATGTCCTGAATTTTGACAAATTGAAGGCATTTCTAAAGAATATGATGTAAAAATGTTCTTCTAAACATACCTAAGAACAACTCTAAATTAAAACAAAATTGTTCCTTTTACAAGTACAGTTGAATGAGGTAAAAAAAAGGCTGTGTCTTCCATACAGCTGAGCATGGCCCTTGTGTCTAGAACCAACAAGAGACAGGTTGGTAGGCATGCACACACTATAAACATGGCTGCCAGTGGGGGCGCATGGAAAAACAGATTTCAGCCAATTCGCAAAAGGCTCATCTAATAATCTCTACGCTCACGTGACAATATATTTGTTGACCAAGTGTGGGCTCAATGTGTTGCTTGTCATTAAATTAAGAAGACAAGTGCATTACTTACTGGGGAAGTTGTTTGAGGAGGATCACTTTTGTCAGGTGGTGAATGGAACTTAACAAAAGCCAGTCCATATGCGATGTTCTAGAGAGTGCAAAAATATTAATCAATTTCACTTTAATTTTACCCTCAAAACTAGTGCTGAGCGGTATGACCAAAATTTTATATCATGGTATTTTCTTTTTAATTCAACAGTCTCACGTGTATAACAGTTTTTTTATGCATGGGTAAGTGCTTCAGCAAGAGGTGCAGTTGAGTGTGTATATGTTCACTCGTATTGCGCAAGAGGGAGCGGTGCTGCAGAGTGTGTGTGCTCAAGCAATGCAGTTGAGCGTGTGGGCGTGTGCGCTCGTATTGCGTGTGGGGTCAAGTGAGAGGGAGCGGTGCAGCTGTGTGTGTGCATGCTCGAGTGACGCAGCTGAGTATGTGTGTGTGTGTGTGTTTGTATTGCGCATGTGTCTAACAGAGAGGGCGTAGCCCAGCTGAGCGTGTCTTTAAACATAACTGTATACATTATTTGTTGTCTCAGACGTGTTTTTTGCTAAGGTGGTGGAGTAAATTGATCATTCCTGCAGGTACAGATGTGGGGAAAATTGCTGGAACCATTCCATTAAAGAAAGAAAAACCCACAATGGTCACTGAAATGACCTGAAACTTACAAAAGGAATAATACATAAAAAAAAATACTGAAAATTATGTAATGAAAATCAGACATTTCTTTTGAATGGTGGCTCAACAGGAATATTTTAAAAAAACAGATAAAAAAACTGGCCTAATCCAAAAAAGATGGTGCCCTTAACAATATTTTGTTGCACAACTTTCTGAGGCAATCACTCGAATCAAGTGATTCCTGTAAGTCTCTAGGTTTTAAGGATGACTTCTCCAGACTGAGGGCTCTAACTTCGTGGCACAGTGCAAGGTGGCACAGCCCATGCAGTAGTAATTTCATCCAGCGCAACACCGTGCACAACAATTTTGTGCCAAAAGGCTGCGCTGAAGGTGCTTTTTTGCCAGCTCCAACCTGTTCAGGCTCTAATTTCATAGACCAGGCCAGGCGCAGCGCAGCGCAAGGGAGTGTGTCCAGGCGCATTTTGCAAGTTTCGCGCACAGCGCAGGGTGTGCAGCCAGGCGCAAGTACTCCTCTGTCACGCCTCCATCTCTCCTACCAGCAAGTAACAAAGAGAGAAGGCATAGCTGGATTTAACAGTCTTCACCAATCAAATGAGCTCCTCTCCTCACCTTTAAATGCGCTACAGCGAGGCACAGTGCAAGTTTCGTTTCGCCATAGGCAAAGGAGACAGCTGCAGTGTCAGACGGAGGAAAACTGGTCTGGGAGGTCCAAGCACGCAGTGGCCGAATATATGATCACACGAACTGGCCTCCATGGGCTGATGATGCAAAAGGAGCCAAAAGGAGGTTACCAATATTATTAATCAGGTTTGCCCTGACATACTGAGAACCAGTGTAAAGAAACGGTTTAATGACGTAAGAAAAAGGGCCAAACAAAAGCCCCGGAGGCGGCCCCTCCACCAGTGTGGCCGAGATCGGCAGAGGACATTGCTCCCTCTACCCTCTCAGCCATAAGCACTGAGGGCTTTGATGGGATTGAGGTTGGCATTAAGAGTAAGGTGAACATATTTTTCCACTAATAAAGACACTCATGTTTAGTAACCTATATTTAAACCCCGTGTAATAAAGATGAGTAGTGTGCACAGTTCAAAAAATAAATAAATAAAAAAAAAACAAAAAAAAAAACGTGTAACGGGAAGAAATCAGAAGCACCTGTGCATAAAGGACGCATTACCAAACTCGTGGTCGGGCCCTTGTCACTAGTGTTTGAATGTGAAATTAACTTGTCTTACCCATTTGAATTATGATCATTATGGTATGTAACTCTGGATTACACAAAATACGTTTGATTAACCCTCTTCTGGATCCAATGCCACAAAGAATGCACTGAATTTTATGAGATGAGAGAAGCCAATGCCGAGGCTGTTTGTGGTTGGCTGAGAGAATTGTGAAGTCGTTAGTTTGCATCACAGTTTCAGCTGCGTTGTCAATGCGCCAAGCTGAATTTGTCGCCACCTCCCCCTTTTGCGCAGACACACCCATTTCGGCACGTCTGGTCTACCAAATTGCCAAATTCGCTGCGCACGGTGTTGCGCCAGACGAAATTACCACTGCATGGGCTGCACTATGCTGCCCCTAGCTACTCTCAGCGCAAGGCGAAGCGCAGCCAGTCTAGTGGTAATTTGGCTGACTGGCGCACTGTGTGTGTTGCATACTACACAACAGCATGCAACATGCAGGCAGAGAGCACACAGGCAAGGAGAGACCACCTGCTGCACAGCTCTGTCCTTAAATGTTTGCGTTTATACATTTTTGTCAGTTTGCCTACAGGGCAAATAGGTCGACAGAGGACACCGTCGCCATAACTCTCCACACTGCGCTGAGGCACCTGGAGCAATGGGAGAGCTATGTACGGATGCTCTTCATTGACTACAGCTCAGCGTTTAACACCATCATTCCCGACATCCTGGTCAGCAAACTGTCTGACCTAGGACCCCACCTACTCACTTGCTACTGGGTCAAGGATTTTCTTACAGACTGACCCCAGGCAGTGAGACTGGGACCCCAGCTGTCCTCAACCAGCACACTGAGCACGGGCCCCCCACAGGGGTGTGTGCTGAGCCCCCTCCTCTACACACTCTACACATCAGACTGTAGCCCCCTACCAACCTCATTGTGACGTTTGCAGATGACACGACAGAACGTCAAAGACCAAGAAGATCATTCTAGATTTCAGGACAACAGAGCAGACCCGTCCCCCCTCCACATTAACGGAGTCTGTGTAGAGAGGGGAACCACGATATCAGCCGACCTGTCGTGGTCCAAAAACAGCAATAGTAAAGAAGGCCCAGCAGCGCCTGCACTTCCTGAGGCTCCTGAGGACAAACAACATCAGTCAGAAGCTACTGGTGAACTTCTACCGCTCGACCATCGAGAGCATACTCACATATTGCATTGCGGTGTGGTTCACCCTCTGCACTGAGGCAGAACAAAGGAGGCTACAGGGGGTAGTGAAGATGGCCCAGAGGATTAACGGCTGCCACCTCCCCTCCTGAAAGACATCTACAAATCCCGATGCCTTGACAGGGTGGAGCGGATTACTCGTGATGTATCCCACCCTGCACACCACCTCTTTGAACTGTTGCCCTCAGGCAGGCACTACAGGTCAATCAGAACCCATACCAACAGTCTGAGAGACAGCTTCTTTCCCCAAGCTGTCATCAGTCTGAACTTGCACGTGCATTGATACCCCCGTACCACAACACACTACCTCGTGCAATATACTCACTACAATTTACTAATTCTGTGAATTTAGTTGTTGTAGTCCGGACTGCTGATGCTGCTTGTTTGCGTGGTCTATTTTATTTATTTATTTTTTTTTCATTTTTTCATTTTGTATACACTTGCGGAGTAGCCTCCCCAATTTAGTTGTGTTTTTACTGACATAATGACAATAAAGACTATTCTATTCTATTCTCTTCTATTCATATATTTGACCACTGTGAGCTTAGACCTCACAGACAGAACATCAGTTTTCCTCCGTCTGACACTGCAGTTGTCTCCTTAGTCCAGGGCAAAATGAAACTTGCACTGCGTCTCACCACAGCGCATTTAAAGGTGAGGAGAGGAGCTCATTTGATTGGTGAAGACTGTGTTAAATCCAGCCACGCCTTCTCTCCCTCTCTTTGCTACTTGCTGGTAGGAGAGATGCAGGCTGAACAGAGGAGTACTTGCGCCTGGCTGAGCCCGGCTGTGCACCCTGCGCTGTGCACAAAACCTGCAAAATGCGCCTGGACACTCTCCCTTGTGCTGCGCCTGGTCTGGTCTATAAAATTAAAGCCCTGAATGTTTCAGCTCCTTCCACAGATGTTCAATAGAATTTAGAGCAGGGCTCACAGAATACCACTTCAGAATAGTCCAATCTTTTGTTCTTAGCCAGTCTGGGGTGTTTCTCATTGTGTGCTGTGGGTCATTATCCTGATGAAGAACCCATGACCTGTGACTGAGGCCAAGCTTTCTGACACTGGACAGCACATTTTATTGTACCCTGCACAGATTCAAGTTACTCTGTGCCAGAAGCAGCCCCAGAATCCAACCAAGCCTCCTCCATTTTTAACAGTAGGTATTGTGTTCTTTCCTTTCTATACTTCATCTTTGCACACTTGAACGTGGACCTTGACCTTGGAGTCAAGGTACATCATTCTCTTTGGAAGTTGTCTGGGGCTCTTTGGTTACCATTCATATCATTTCTTCAATTTGTCATCAATGTTCCTCTTGCGGCCACGTTCAGGGAGGTCGGCTACAGTCCCATGGACCGTAAACTTCCAAATAAAATGTGCAAATGTAGTCACAGGAACATCAGGCTGGTTTGAGATGGTCTTATAGCCTTTATCTTTTACCTACTTGACTATATTTTTTCTTTCTAATGTCCCGAGAAAACTCTCTCCTTAGCTTTCTGTGTCCATATTCAGTGTGGTACACACCATGCCACCTAACAGCACAGTGACTACTTTTCAGCCCTTAAATAGGCAGACTGGCTGACTGCAAGTTTAAAGACAGAAGCTAAGGACACACCTCAGTTTAGCATGTCCCTTTTCTAGGGCTACCATCATTGTCCATGCCAGTTTCATTAATTAGGTTTTTTTAAATAATACTATTACAACAATAAAAACTACAATTCAAAAGCAATGTCAGATTTTCAATAGTTCATTTTTAGTTACTTTTTATAAATACACACTTTCGTGGTTTTTTTCTGTCTTTAATGGAAGGGTACCAACAATATTCTCCATGTCTGTACTACCACAGTTAATTCTACCACCCACCACTACTAACAACAGAGCATATATTACATTAGTGTACATGTTTAGTGACATTTCTTTAACAGTAGTTACTTTAACCTTTTTAAAGTTTTAAAAGGCACAGCTAATCACCCCAAAATGGCACATGATCAGCAGTACCCAAGTGTGAAAATTAAAAAATTTAACTGAGCTAAATAAGCCAGATTTCCCTCCTCATTCTAATGTCACTTCTGATTTGTTTTTGTGACATGTTGGTCAGCAGCTGCTTCTGATGAAAGATGTAGTGTGTAATGAGTGCTCCCCTCTCACCAGCCACTCATATAGTGAGAACTCACAAAAGTTAAAGACATTCTTATCACTAAACAGCATATTGCAGTGTGGTACATACAGCTATCCTTTATCTCCAAAGTGATGTAGTGTGAACTTAGATTAGTGTAATCATTTCCTCTGTATGTAATGTTCAGATGGTCTATGGTGACAATTCTATTATAAAATAAACATCTCACCTTAAACCACTGATGTATATATTGTGACGTGACCTTTCTAAAAGCTGAGCCCCATACCTTGCTGTATGGCTGGCTACACACAATTTTCACTCTGTCCCACTTCTCCTGTGCTGTGCTGTTCTGCAGGTGGTTAGGCCCAAAGAAGCGCACTCGGTTCATGTTGGTGCCATTGCGGCTTTCCGTTGGGGACATAAAAGATGATGTTACCAGAAGAACCTGAGGCAGATATTCAATCAAAGGAGAATCAGTTAAAATCAGTTCACATCAAGAAATTTCTATCAACAAAGTTACACATTTTAATGTTTGGTTTGTGAGAGTACCTCATAATCTTGGTCTCTGACAGCAGAGGAATTTCCAACCAGAACCTCCACGAAAGCTGAACCTTCATTTCCTATGTCAATGCTATGCACTTGCTCCTCCTTCTCGAACTGAGAGAAGAAAAACAGCACCACTCGAAATAAATAAAAAAATAGATTCATATATTCAACTACTCAGAGCAGTTTGATTTTTTTTCTTACAAAATAAACTGTAAGTGTGTGTGTGTGTGTGTGCCCATACTGAGTGAGGGGTTGATCAAGGGAGTGGTATGGGAACAGTGTTTTGCTGCACCACATGCCATTTTCATACTGGTCTTGCAGTATAATAAAATGAGCACACCTCATTGGAAAAACTGGCTTGGTTGGACTAATGAAGGAGAAAATGCAAAAAGTAACTGTCACACGCCTCTGTTAAGGATAACATACCACTGCATTATCCATCAAGAAGCTTTGTGTGGTAAGGTGCTAGGGATGGATGATATCATGATCACGGTAATGAAAACAGTGAATTTCATTTGGGCACATGGCCTGAATCATCGACAGTTCCAGCTGTTCTTGCATGAGATTGGCTCGGAGCACAAAGACGTGCCGTACCATACAGAAGTACGGTGGCTGAGTAGGAGCAAAGTATCCTCAAATGATTTTTTGAGCTTAGGGAAGACTTTGCTCTTTTCATGCAGAGTAAAGGAAAACCCTTGTCTGTCAGATCCAAACTGGCTGTGTGATTTTGCTATGTTGTGTGACATAACTGAGCATCTTGTCCAAATGAATCAGAAGTTGGAGGGATGCAAACAAGTGATCACACAGATGTCCAACATGATCACAGCTTTCCAGTGTAAACTTGACCTATGGATGTACCAATTGAAACAGGACAATCTTGCCCACTTTCCTGTTTGTCAGAGCATCTCAGCCTCATTTCCCGGTACTTTTTCATGTGCTCAGTTGGCTACCAAACTGAGCCGGTTAATAAATGAATTTGATCGGCACTTCTCTGACTTTAGAGCACAGCACTCAGGCTTTGCCATCTTTGCCAATCCTTTCACTACTGACGTCTCCACTGCACCCCAACACCTTCAGATGGAGTTAATAGAGCTTTAAAACGATAGTGGCCTGAGAGCAAAGTTCCAGGATGCTGCAATCCAGGATTTTTACCATCAGCTGCCCTTTGGTTTGATACCACAGCTTCAACTTCATGCTGCCCACGTTCTGTCTATGTTTGGGAGCACCTATCTGTGTGAGCAGATGTTTTCGATAATGAATCTAAACAAAAACAAGCACAGATCACGCATCACTGATGACAACCTCCATGTTGTTCTACGGATTGCCTCAGCACAAGACCTAATACCAGACATTGACACACTGGCCACGGAAAAAAGGTGTCAGACATCTGGTCAGAAAACACATAGGTAAGCATTTTTAAATGCATTTCAACCAAAAAGAAGAATAGTTCAACTGTGTGCAATTTGATGATTGTGCTTGCATTTTGTTTTGTGTATGTTATTTTCAGGACATGATCAAAGGATGAGGAATAGTGGAGAGGGGATTCAATTGATGTGTTCAAGGGCAGGCAGCATCTCCTCATCAACTTCACCTAAAAACTTGTCCAATATAGTTGTGAACTGAGGCAACCCTTGTGTTGTTATTTTGAGTTTATTACATATACTTTATTATATGTGTAGCAATGTATTTTGTGTTTACAGGTTTATGTGTTTATGCAGACAAATATTTACTGTAATCAGATCATCTCTGATTAGTTGGATGTATGCCCCTTGCAAGGCTGTGTCCAGCCATTTGTTTTTGTAAAATCCTGCACCTGTCACACATGTTCTTAGCAGATCAAAATTGTTGGTTGGTTATTCTGCCCCTCTCAACTATGACAAAAAAGTTTTGAACAAAGTAAATGTCATAACTTATTTATTTTAGTTATTTTTCCTTATCAGTTGGATAGTTTGATTGTTGATTGATGGAGTCATTTGGTTTTCATAACCTGACAAATTGAAAGGATTTATGTTATAATAACAGAACAACAAGCAAACACTTTTTTTTAACATCTATGCAAATATATATGTAATATTTGAAGTTGAATAAGTAAAAAATTCAGAGTTATTTAACATTATGGAGTAGTTGCATTTATTTTACATTACATTTAGCTACATTAATACTGTCTTACAGTTACACCTGGCCCTTTGAGGGCAACCATTATGCTGATGTGGCCCTTGGTGAAAATGAGTTTGACACCCCTGCCCTAAGACAAAGGGGAAGGTCAGAGGTGGCCGTGCATTTTCTGTTGCTGACTCACTTTTGGTTTTTTAGTCTTCTATAAAAGTGCACTTCTTTTCTTTGGCATTTAACTCAATTTGAGGTGTTTACTTTTACAATTTTATTGTTTTACTATCTTTAATTGCTTTACTTTTTTATTTGTCCTCATGTCTGTGTACAGCACTTTGGTCAACTCTCTCACTCACTCATTTTATACCGCTTTATCCTCTACAGAGGGTCGCAGGGGGCACAGATGCCTAACTCCACCTGACATAGGGCGAGAAGCGGGGTACACCCTGGACAGGTCGCCAGTCCATCACAGGGCCACATAGAGACAGACAAGCATTCACTCTCACATTCAATTACCCTAATCCCCAAATCTATATGTTTTTGGACTGTGCGAGGAAGCCAGAGTACCCTGTGAAAACCCATGCACACATGAAGAGAACATGCAAACTGCACTGTTTTAAAGTGCTTTATAAATAAAGTTTAATTGAATAGGATAGTATTTTTCTATTCTTCACTGAGGCAATGTCATTTGAGAGATAACATGTTATTTGTTGTACATGAAAATAAAGCCTTTGAACTCTTTGAATACTTGCCGTATACAGGATTTTCCCCATGGGGATGAATAAAGTATCTATCTATGTAGGAAGCAGCAGCTGTGTTTGGTACAGGTCTTCACACAAGTCAGCAGAACTGACATTGTGTTAATACCTCATACAACCACACTTTAGGAACTTAAGGTATACCGTTATGTCTTTATGACTAAAAACAAATAAGTATCAGATATAACAATAC
This sequence comes from Brachirus orientalis, assembly GCA_016785285.1. NCBI lineage: Eukaryota > Metazoa > Chordata > Actinopteri > Pleuronectiformes > Soleidae > Brachirus > Brachirus orientalis. Next base: position 95,850 of record JAFBJR010000203.1, on the reverse strand, counting down.
TGTCTACAGCAATGTTGAATTTTTTTTAACATATTAACTTCATTTCTCTCTTTCTGATATCCAATCAAGTAAGTATTATTATGTAGCAATATAGATACATAATATTGTATTTAAGCTTATACCTATGCAGGATAATAAACACAAACGGGTGGGATATGTACCTGAAGAATGACCGATGTTTGCTTTTCCCCGGGTCTTGCAGCTTTCCACTTCCTGTAGGTGTCAGAGCTCAACAAGTTGTCTGCCTTGTGAGTCTGCTATACAAGATGGCACTGAGTGAGATGATTTGACTTGGCGCTTAAAAAATAAAAGTGAAAGGAATGAAAGAAGAACGACTTACAGTGTCCTCGGTGGTGCAGGATACAACATGCTTGATCTTGATTTCTGGCATGTTGATCTTGATTTCTCACTGGTTCAATAATAAGCAAGTTTGAGGGTAAATAAAACAGCACTCGCCCCTGCGCATTCGTTGTTAACTAAACATATCACACACACACACACTGACTCCTCTCAATGTGAATAACTTTAAACCAGTCGAGTGAATAAACTATTTTTTTCCACTGAGCGAAAGAGCGTTGAATAACGCATTAGCAGGCTAGCAAACAATAGGCATTAGGCACTTTCCGAGTTAGCTTGTTAAATTTAACACACTCTGAATTCTCTCACGAAGGTACCTGTTTAGTTGTTATGCACTTAACAGATAACCGCTTACTCTGGCCGTACAGACGTAAGAAATACATATGAATACTTAAAATAATAGCATAACTGTGCCCAGAAGCAAACCCATCATCCCTCCTACGTGTGTGCGTCTGTGTTGTGACGCAGAACGCGCGTGTGTGTGTGTGTGTGTGTGTGTGTCCCGCCTCTTCTTCTACGATTTACTTAGCGTATCACTAGATGATGTTGCCATCTGGTGTTAATAATATGTATAATTCCTTTATTGTTCAACTGTAATGCGTTATGTAACGTATTCATTTATCCCAAGACTACGATAATACAGTTAGACAGTTTTTGTTTGTTCCACCTTTTTCACTATATATTTCTTCTTATTTAATAAATGTTAGGATTAAAGCCTTATTTATGTTGTTGAACTTTTTAAACATTTCATTATAATACCAGAAATTGTACAGTTCACTTCCTTGCATTGACAAGGAAAAAGTGGCTGTAGACATATGATGAATCCTGAACAATCCCAAAAAGGAAAATTAGAGACAAAAACGAGAGAGCAAAAAAATATTGTGAAAGTAACTATGAACAGAAGCAAATATAATAAAATAAGAATAAATATTACCAAAAAACAAAATGAGAAATCATAATACAATGTGAACAGTGTATATTTCATGTGGTTTATCAACTGATCTTGTATAAGTAAAGAAACAGAGTAGTTTTCTGCAGTCAAATGCTATATAAGTACATAAATAAATAAAACTGCATTTGATGTTTCTGTAAATCCTGTTATTAGACTGCAAAAACACACCTTTACTCACACTTAAGTCTGCAAGAAATGTTTAAAACCTTCTGATACTTGAAGTTTTTATGCACAGCCTCACAGATGCAATAAATGCTACATGTCACATTACAGTTTGAGCAGCAGTCTTTCACACTTGAAAGGTTTCAAACATAAGGCAATTGTATTCAGCTGTGAGATAACATCTTAGAACTGGCACCATGGAAAATACAAATCAAAATTGCATTGCTGTTGTCACATCAATCAACCACAGCTCTCTCCCACTCCTCTATTGACATATTCAGTAGTAGCACGCTTTAAGTCTCCTAGTCTGTAATAAAATTCCCAAATTTAAGAATAAAAGGCACCTTGCCAGAAGTGGACAGTGGACACAAAAAAGTTACAGTAACTGTGTTTTTATCTCTAATTTGCACGATGGGTCAATGATGAAATACATCCACATAGATCCATTGGGAGCGTCCCCATTGTCTGCTTTATTTTTTATATTTAGTAAACCTGAATAGTTAATTTTTTCAGCGGTGACTTTATAGTTTATAGTCACACGACTATCTCTTACTTTTAGCATACTGAGTTGGGTTCAACTTTGGGTTGAACACTGAGGGGGTCAAACTCCAAACGCCTATTTATTTACACACTGAATTGTGTACTTTTCTAAAAGGAGTATATAATTTGGGAAATTCATTATGATAAAATATTTTTAACACCTTTAGCCCTCTTACTAGCATATCAAGTAATGTTAATGTTCTGAACAAGACTGGAAATTATTTCATCTGGTTGTGTGTGCGGACCTTGATCATCCTGGTTTTCCTGAAGCAATGTATGTATCACAGTGGGCTAGTGCAGCAGGCCCAGAGTATTTTTTAAAACTCTACACTTTTTAAAAGTATAATGAAAAAGTGATGGAGGAAAGAGGCCATAAAAACTGGTTGTCACAACCATATCCTTGTAATCAGAGAATATGACTCATGGTTTGACGATATGCAATTTGGAAAGCCACCACATGTGTTGTTAGCACCGTTATCTCCACCTTCTTTACCTGGACTTGCTCTTCTGATTAAGTCACCACCTATGTCACCTCCTCAAGCAGCCAAATCTGAAGATTGGGAAGTGGATGACAATGTTATTATAGCATCGCTGAAACTGGTAAAAGGGGTTCAAGCACCAGTGCTATACATGCTTGATGAGGTTCTGCAAAAGAGAAGGAAGACTGTTACAGATATGCAATTAACCACCCTAGTCAGAAACACCACAACAGTTTGTGGCCATATTCGGATGACTACTTTCCACTTAACTTTGATCAAATCATTCAAAAAATTTTGGACTGGACGAATCATTCCAGTTATTCAGGTTTTCTTAAGGTCAGTTGATGTATGCGTCTGTGATGATAGGGTCTATGGGGTTGTGGAGAGCTTCCTACTTGCAACAAAAAAATCAACACAACCCAGTAGAAAAATCATAGAGAAAATATTTGATACCATGATCAGTAGTGACCACATTAAAATGGCTCAATTGCATAAGATGTCTCAACTGTGAATGGTCACCAAGTACTGGAAAGAGTCAGATGATTAATGTGTGTGTGTGTGTGTGTGTGTGTGTGTGTGTGTGTGTGTGTGTGTGTGTGTGTGTGTGTGTGTGTGTAAAAGGTGACTGAAAAAAAATATCTGTGTGATCAGATATTTTTTTTCAGTCATCTTTTTTGTCAATGTCAATGATCTATAATCCAATAAAAGCTGTTGTATCCTATGTAATGTGTTTTATTTATGATCAAACCTCATAATGGATAGCACATTGCAAAAGATATATTATGACCCTGCTCATCCTGGTGGAAGCATGCATGATCCACGCAATGCAGTCATTTACTGTACAGGTGTGGCACCATCTTTACCTGAAGTTAAAATGTTTTTTTGTTTGGGCAAGATGTATACACGCTTCACGGCAACACTGCTTTACATTTTCCCAGAAACAGGGTTTTGGTCAGCGGTACTGTCTAACAACGTCAAGCCGATCTTGTTGATATGAGTGAATATTCTGCGGAAAACAATGACACACGTTACATATTGAAGTGTATAGATGTATTTTTAAAATACACATGGGTGAGGTGTCTTTTTTCACAAGTGGACATAATGCTGGGAGACTGCCTTATAACACAATCTATTATTACATATCTATTCCGTGGGATAATAGAGTGTCTACCTAATTATTCAAAAGACCGATGGACATCCAATTTAGCACAGTTTTGTCTGTTTTGTAAAGACACTCATAATCACATGGACATTGTATCATTAGTAGGAAACAATAAAGGGCTGGTAGAAAGAGGTAATTTTTACGAAGAACAGCTGTATTTTGGAGCTGATTGCACGGATACACGCGGATTTGTTTTTTCAGGAGAAGCTGATGTTAAACAGCAATATTTCTCTAAAATGTATTAGATCAAAAGACAAATTTTCATTGATGTCCTAATGTATAATTCCGTGTTAAGTGCATTTGTAAAAGAAGGTCTCTATTGGTCCTGGTGTCAGACTGGAACACAGTAAGGCTTTGCAACACAGTAATGCTAAATATGCTATAAACAGAGTTGCTTTAAAAACATTTTCTATTTCTTCTGGAACAAGGGTATGCAATCAAGAAAATCTTTACATTGGTCAAATACCCAAATTCCTATTATAAATTAATTTATAATTATAAATTATGGGCATAACCCCTTTAATTTTGCACACTGTGATACAGAGTTAATAATTGTGTATGCAGACAGCCAACCTTCCCAACCAAGCCTTTTCAACCTTTTTTCCATGAGGTCAATATGCAAGAGAATATCACCAGCTGATACAAACCACTGGACGACATTTAAAAGACAGATCATTGGCCATAAAGTGTCAAGATTTTGGGGAGGCTACAGCTTATTTTGCTTTAACCTAGAACCTGACAAGGGGTGTTTAAGAAATGTATCTTTGATTGAGACTGGTAATGTGAGGTTGGAAGCACGTTTAGAACACCTCTACCCCGTACAGTCAGAGAGTAACTAATGAAAAACTGCGTGACTGTATCATATTCTAGAAAACAGGTCCAAAATTACCTCGCAACAACATGTGGTCAGCATTGTAATTTTTTATATCACAGACAAAAATGATTTACCTTATGCTAGCATGATTAAAATGTATTGTTGTCAATTTGTTAAAAATAAATCCCAATGTATGTAAAGATTATGATTTTATATGTGTACACGGTGAATACTAATTTATAGATGTGTGTACTGTATGTAGTGTAACTTAATCATCAGTGAAAAAAAAAAAAAGTAGTAAATATATTTACTACTTTACTACATTTACTAGAAGCCAGGAGGAGTTTTTTTTTTAAAAAAAAAACAAACAAAAAAAAACACTCTATCCTAAGGGCCTTGACACATCTGAAACATTGTGTAAACCCGTGGCACATCTTACTAAATCATATAAGTGTGATGCCTTCAATGACTTTATTATTGATAATTTCACTGTGGTCATTCAATGATATTAATTTTTTTTTAATTTAGTTAAGGGACCTAAATTGTATTCTTCGTTTATTTTACTTATTTTAGGCATGTGCCTTAAAACGTTTTCTAATATTACATCTTTACTTTCACCACAGTCAGCAGTGGTGATGGAACTTGTTGTATTATTAGGGTTGCTATCAGGTAGTGATAAATTTAGTATAGTATTTTCTTGCTTCCTCTGCTTTACTAAAGAGAAGTAACGCTGTAAAATATGGGCATATTTTTAGTCTTTTCATACACGTCTATGTTGGACATATTGAGTACATCCATAGCTCAAACTAGTTCATTTTGTGCAGCCTGTCTAACAGAAGTGTTGTTTTGAGCCTGTTTAAAAGATCCAGCTAGTGTTGCAGTACCAAAAACATCTTTTGAGTATGCTCCATTTTTGTGTTTCTACCCCCAGCTCAGTAGACCTGTGGTGAAAGGAATGGCATCACCTAGTAGAGGCAATAAAAATCCACCCAACTGGTCTTTTCCTTTGCAATGACTTAAAATGTTTGTTGGCGATGAGCTTGACAGCAGCACTCTTCCTTTTTAACTCGCTGTATTGCTTCTCTGTCAGAAGTATGTTAGATAGATAGATAGATAGATAGATAGATAGATAGATAGATAGATAGATAGATAGATAGATAGATAGATAGATAGATAGATAGATAGATATACTTTATTAATCCCAAGCTGGGAAACACACAGTGCCAGTAACAACACAATGGGATAAGACATATTAAGATAAGATAGTAATACAAAAAATAAAATACAATATTAAGTGTACCAATAGCCGTATTGACAGTAGTGCAGAGTAAAGTATAAGGTGGCTCTGATGCTGCTGCCCCAACACACAGCAGCAAAGAAAATGGTACTGGCAACAACAGACTGGTAAAAGATCTCCAACATCTTGCTGCACACATTGAAGGATCTCAGCTTCCTCAGGAAATAGAGTCTGCTCATCCCCTTCTTGTACACAGCCTCGGTGTTAAATTTCCAGTCCAGTCTTTTGTCGATCATCACTCCCAGGTATTTGTAGTCCTCCACCTCCTCCACCATCTCCCCCTTGATCCTTATCGGCTGTGAAGGCATCTTCTTCCTCATGAAGTTGATCACCATCTCCCTGGTCTTGCTGACATTCAGCCTCAGGTGATTGTGTTACCTTTGATTGATTACCTTTTAACACATTAAGAGCTATTTCACCGAAGTGCCAATAAAGTTGCCGCTAGCATTGCACGCAATAACTTTGCGCATGTTTGGCTTAGATTTATAGATTTACTCCAGCAGAGCCAGATTTCTGCATGCATAATGACATTGTTACCTGCTGTGATGTTTTTTAGGAATATACATTACTGGTTGATTGGATAGCAAATTTGTTCTCAAATAATCAGGCATTGTGGTTTTATAATCAATAAGCAGATAGCTGTAGATGTGGCCGGTGGCATCATTAAAAGCCTCTAGAAAGTATTTGGTGTTGCCTGGAACCTGCAAAGTAAGTTAAGTAATCTAGTATTTGTCTCTAGGATTTCGCCTCCAGACATCCAAAATCTCCTTGACCGTGTATGCCGGGAGTCCATCGATGAGGCGGGCGGAGGAGGGTCTTGAGGAGGCGCCAGATCCAAGGAGGCCACGGGCTTCAGGAGGGAGACATGGAAGTTTGGGTGAATGTTCAAGGAAGGAGGGAGACTGAGCCATACAGCCATCGGGTTTATAACCCGGTCCACTTCGAAGGGCCCGATAAACCTGGGTGCCAGCTTCCTGGAATCAACCTGAAGAGGGAGGTCCTGGGTCGACAACCTTGTCACCAGGCTTGTACTCGGGGGCCGGAGACAGCAAGTCGCTGGTTTCGTGCTGCGGACCTGTTGAGTGTGGCTTGGGTGGCTCTCCAGACTGAGCGGCAGCGCTGTAGATGGGCCCGGACAGATGGTACAGCCACCTCTTCTTCTTGGGCATCAAACAGTTGGGGTTGGTAGGGGTTGATTTGTTCCATTTTATCCATCCAAAAGTCTGGTGGCTCAACCATGCAACATCAGGAAGAGCATTTGCTGAGGTTCTCTGCATTTTTTGCAGTGAATTCAAGCCTACACTACATGAGATGCGACGACTCTTAATGAAAAAGATGGGCCCAACAGACTATGCTAAAATTAAAACCCATCTGGAAGGCGAGACAAGGATGGCATCTCCGATTTGGGACGCACAAGGCAACGGCCAATACCGTGATGCAGTTGACAGACTCTGCAATGTCCTGATTGCAGCATTTCCGGTCCGAGTGGACATGTCAAAGATTTCCAGCTGCAAACAGAATCCACAAGAGTCTGTGCCTGACTATTACCAATGACTCGTCACCATCTTCAACCAACATGGTGGAATCGACGAGCCTGATGACCAAGGCCAGGTCGCAGGCCCCTGGGAAACCCACCTCACACAAGTTTTCATCCATGGCTTGCGCGCTGAGGTGAGGGACAGAGTTCAAATCACCTGTGTGGGTCTTGATGATGGTGCACTTCTGGAAGAAGTCCTCCGACATGCTAAGCACGCAGAAACACGTTGTATTGACGCCTCTGAAAAAGCTGACAAGAAACAAAAGCAGACACAGATGAAAGCTCAACTCACTATGCTGCAAGCTGTGTCTAAGGTGACATCACCACCACAACAACAACAACGTCAAGCCTTTCCTCATTCCTACACATCTCAATGTGGTAAAGGCTGTGGTGGCTCACGACTGATGAGAATGCCAATGGACAGAGACACATGCTTCAGCTGTGGGCAGAAGGGACATTGGTCACGTGACTGTCCTCACAGAGCACAACAGTCTGCGAGACGGCATAACAATTCCTGATTCCGGAAAGATGATAACATCGACCAGTTCCAGGGAGGTGATAACAGCCAATTCCAGAGTGACTGAAGGGGAGGGAGTGGGCCGTGCGCAGGGGAGACGGCCAGCCAGCCCAAACAGCTCCCACGAAAGGGAGGTGACACACAAACACAAAATTTGTGTTGCTTCCTGTGCAACCTCTCCTTTGTTTTGTATTTTCAGGAGGCTTGATCGCGATTTTTTAAGTGATCTGTCTTCCGCCTCTTTAGTTCGGTCCATACATGTCCTAGCTCAAATCATAACATAAACAACAATGCAAAACTGACTCTTTGGCCTTACTGAAACATCTCACTGCAGAAGGTCACAAAGCTAGTCTTTCCAAATTACAGTGCGTCCAAAAACAAGTTACCTTTTTAGGACACATCATTTCTGATCGGGCAAAACCATATCTCCTAAACGCATAGAAGCTATTGTAAAACTTCCAAAACCTATAACAAAAAACACATGATGTCTTTTCTTGGAGTGTGCTCTTATTACAGAAACTTCATTTCAAATTATTCAACACTTGACTCTCCACTGAGCGCACTCATTCACAGCAGAGGCCTGGCCGCACATGATTGCGTACCCCTGAGGCAGAAAAAGCATTTGTGAAACTTAAACAGGCACTCCAATCTCTACCTACTCTGAGTCTTCCTGATCCTGATAAACATTTCACATAAACTGTTGACGAACGTGATGGACATGATGTCTGTTCTTTTGCAGAAACATGGCGATAAACTCCGCCCTGTAGGTTACTTTTCTGTGAAACTAGACCCTGTCACTGCAGGTTTCCCTCACTGCCTTTGTGCAGTTACTGCTGCAGAGAAAGCTCTCGTGTCCTCCCTAACCAGTATCCCACCAGTTTTATCTATGCTGAAAAGGTTTGGTTCTTTCTCAGGCTACAAAGCCAGTCTACTGATTGACTATGTAACAACTGAATACTATCCCATAAATTTGTTAATAAATTCTAACAGGCTGTACACCATACGCCATGAGGTTACATGCTGCCCTTCTATGGTTCAAAGTTCTGAATCACTGAGTTTTTCCACTCAGTTTGTTTTGAACTGGTTTTATTCATTCTAGTGATTTGTCACTCAATTATTATATTGTGCATTTTTTATTTAATTCTTTGGAAATGGAGATTCATCAACACAGATGCCTTCTAAAGAAAAGAGAAACCATACATTTAAAAACAAATTCTTATCAGGGTTTTTATCACAGGGGTTCAATAAAAGGTGCATTACTGCTACTTTGTATACTCTGCCTCTGGTGTGCAAAGAATTCTGAGGTTTAGTCAGCTGGGCAAACATCACCCACATTTGTCAGCCATATTCGAACATTGGACAGTTCACTTCATGGTGCTATGACACGTTTTACAACTTCTGGATGCTGAATGTACACTTGGATAATGCAACCTTGACTCTACAGGCATAACCTGTGAATTGTGCATTTTGAGTCCTCACCTTTGTGCCACATTTGTGATACAAATATTGACACCGGAGTGGAAGGTAAGAAAGATAAGGAGTGACCTTGTGCAAGTGCAGTGTCATAACACTGTATGCACATGTTTGTGTTAAACATTTATATTATTTGACCCAGTCTGGCCCTCGACTTGGACCTAATTTTTAATTTTGGCTGTCTGAAACTGAGTTTGTCAATCATGCTATAGAACTTGAAACTTGAAACATTATTAATCACTGCGTTACTGCTGTAGCTGCTACAAATAAAAATGCAGAGGACACTTGTTAGATTAAATAAAATCCAAACATTGGTGCTTGTGGGTCAAAAGGAATATCTGAAAGATTAAAAAAATAAAACAACAAAATGCCTCTTTTATAAAGTTGTTTTTTTTAATCTTTTTATAAGATCACAGAGATCAACAAGACATAATTTGTTAAAATTAGAGATCAACCAGATCTTGCTATTCAAGAGTTCAGAGTGCATTAGTTTCATATGCTGATGACAAATAGATTTCGGGGGTTAGAGGAAGGGTTAGGGTGTACTGAAAACTGAATAAACAAATGGATTACCATTAGTGGATTACCATTAGAGAATGAATGCATTTTTTATGTCTCAAGTTTAATGTAATTGGTGCATCATACTCAGAGGATCTCCAGGTAGATGGCTGTTTCTGCATCAGCCACTGCAGCACCCTGCACCTCTCTTGTGAATCTGACCCCTGCAGCAGCTTGTGTGTCTGCATGTAATGATTCTTCTCTTCTTTTTTTTCTTCTCTCCCCACCTCTTCTGGCCATTGGATGAACCTGTAAAAGGGATGCCGTAAATATGTACACTCAGAAATGAATCATTTTGGACAAGGTAATCAAAGATGATCAAGAATGAACAAATCCAATACTGTACATTGTTACTGTGGACAAAAAGTGGTGTGCAGTTCTGGTACACAAGTTGGTAGCTGCCATTGGTGTAGATATGAGTCACTTCTGTGCAGTTAATATAAAGAGGCATCCTATCTTGACAAAGTCCCAGTTGTTGAGGGTAAACAGCCAGGTGTGTATTCAGGACATCTCTAACAGGAGCAGAAGAAGCGATGTATGTCAACATCATTGCAAACACCTTTAAATCAGTTTAGCCATTATTAAAGGTTGTGCTTCACATACTTTGCAGCTCTCTTTCTGCAGCAATAGACAACAATAGAGAGAATGAATATGATGGAGCAGATGACCACAGCAGGAATCGCCAACCACCACAAATGTGATGCCACTGTAGGTCGAAAGATCAAATTATCAGGTTAGACTATATATACACATCAGGTTATACATTATGAGCTGAACCATTAAGGCTTATACCTTGTATTTTCAGACACACTTTCAAGCTGTACTCATAATTCAAGAGAACTATATTAATACAAGACAAGACCTGCTAAGATATATGGCTTGGAGACAGTGACACTGTCTACAGGTGGCAGAGACGAAGATGCTGAGAGTTTCATTGGGAGTGACCAGGATGGACAGAATTACAAATGAGCAAATTCAAGGGACAGCTCAGGTTGAACGGTTCAGATGTAAAGTAAGAGAGTCAAGGTTGAGATGTTCAACATTCAGGGCTAATGATTATATTGGACGGAGGCTGTGAAGATTAAGCTGCCAAGCAGGAGAAAAAAAAAAAAAAAGATCACAGAGAAGGTTCATTGATGTTGTGAAGGAGGACATGGGGACAGTTAGTGTAACAGAAGCGAATGCAAGGGGAGGACAAGATGGAGACAGGTGATTTGGTATCATGCCCCCTAAAGGGAGAAGCCAAAAGGAGACAATCATTGTTGCAGTTGCAATAACTTCCCAATAATTTCTGATCAAATCAACTTGACTTAAGGGATAGTTTAGGTTGAAATGTCATTTCATAAGGTACTGACACATAGGTTGTTTCTCAAAGTCCAAGAAGGATCCTCAAACGACTACAATTTAAGGATGTAATTTAAATTTTAAGGGTGGATCACTGTTCCAATGTGCAAGATGCTTTAAATTCTACAGGGGACTGATGCCTACCCACAATCCTTACAACATGCATATTTTGCAGAGCAGAATCTTTTCAATGATTTATTATGCATGCAAGCATGCAAATAGCACACATTCTAGCCTCCTCCATTTGTGTTCTCCCAGAATGCTGGGAGGGACTCGCTGGAGAGACTGTCTCTTGGTTGGCATGGGAACGCCTCGGGATTCCCCCAGAAGAGCTGGACAAAGTAGCTGGAGAGAGGGAAGTCTGGGCTTCTCTACTTAAGCTACTACACCCACGACCCGACCTCGGATAAGTGGCAGAAGATGGATGGATGGATGGATGGAAGCCCATTCTTCTTCTGTTCAGCACTGTAGCCAGGCTGACACAGAGTCACTGCTCTACTGAGCCGTCTATTCCCTTAACACTGAGCAGTGACGACTTCAGGAATTTCTTTGTGAACAAAATAACATCAATAAGAGAAAAAATTGACCACCTCTTCTCTTCTACTGGTAATGAGACAAGTTCTAGCACAATAACCTTAGAAGCACCAGACATACAGTTACACAGTTTCTCCCCTATAGATCTCCCAGAATTAACATCACTAGTATCCTCATCAAAACCGTCAACCTGTCAGTTAGATCCCATCCCCACCAAACTGTTTAAAAATGTTCTTCCATTAATTAATCACTCCATTTTAAATCAAATTAATCTTTCCTTATTAACTGGATATGTACCCCAAGCTTTTAAAGTTGCGGTTATTAAGCCCCTTCTTAAAAAAGCTACCCTCGACCCAGATGTTTTAGCCAATTATCGCCCAATATCAAACCTTCCTTTCATTTCTAAAATACTAGAAAAGGTAGTTGCGAATCAGTTATGTGAATATCTGCATAGTAACAGGCTGTTTCCAGTCAGGATTTAGATTACACCATAGCACAGAAACAGCCCTAGTTAAAGTTACCAACGACCTCCTCTTGGCCTCAGATAATGGTCCGGTCTCTATACTTGTTAGATCTTAGTGCTGCATTTGACACCATTGATCATAAAATTCTACTGCAGAGACTGGAGCAGACTTTGGGGATCTCAGGTTCTGCCCTCTGCTGGTTTCAGTCATACTTATCTGATAGATTCCAGTTTGTACATGTTAATACCAATGACTCATTGCAGACAAAAGTTAACTATGGAGTTCCACAGGGCTCAGTTCTTGGGCCTATACTTTTTACCTTATATAGCGGAACATTATGAAAATTAGAAACATTTTATCCTTAAAGGATGCTGAAAAACTAGTTCATGCTTTTGTTACATCAAGATTAGATTACTGTAACTCACTACTATCTGGGTGTTCTAATAGGTCGGTTAAAACTCTTCAGTTAATTCAAAATGCTGCAGCACGAGTTCTAACAGGAACTAGTAAGAGAGACCACATCACCCCAGTGTTAGCTTCTCTACACTGGCTCCCTGTACAGTTTAGAATTCAATTTAAAATCCTCCTCCTCACGTACAAAGCACTTAATGATCAGGCCCCATCATATCTTAAAGATTCAATTTCACCTTATCAGCCTAGTAGGTGAAACATTTGTTAAGTGAGGAAAATATGTAATTTGCACATGTGCAAACAAAGCTATTTATTCTCAAGTGAGGGTCAGCATCAATTAACATCCTTAGGTATTAGCTAAGTGTGACCTCAGTGACCTCAAAAAAGTGTCTATGCTTACTATTAATTCTATGAAAGACAAGAGTGGCCATGATTTTTACTATATTTTCAGCCCCTTGTCTCAGGAATAATGAATTACCATTATCCCATGATAACGAGATTAATGTTCGTGTTATCAAAGAGAACAAAGCTTGTTCTCTTTGATAATGAGATAATGATAATGAGATAAAATAATGAGATAAATTAATGCGTTATCTCAGGATAATAAGGGATACCAGTGGGTTGCGTCAGGAAGGACATCTGTGCAAAAGTCTGCCAAATCATGTGCGCGGATCATGATTTGAGATAATAAAGCTAGTTTTCTCATGATAATTTTCATTGTCATGAGAAAACTAGCTTTATTATCTCAATTTATTGAAATAGTTTTTAAAATAATTGTGGATAAACAGAATAGTGTCAGGTTCATAATCACACAGATTGGTTTGGACCCCCATGGTGCGTCATTAAAAAGGCGCCATCAGCGCAACTGGAAATTGTTGTCTACTTGGGGTACGCGCAGTTACCATGTTCAGTCTCAACTCTAGGGTTGGTCAGATGGCAAATGACGAAATTTATGTCACACACACTTAACGTCCCTCTGCTGACCCATGGCTGCTAAAAACATGACCCAGGCCTTCTGATGAAATGATGACAAATCACAGGCAGCGCTGACTATGTGTCAGTGCCTCATACTCTTCAAAAAACAAGAACTCTCACTTTAAGCTGCATGCCTGTTGCACATGACCTACTGCTTGTTATCTCTGTTAATGTACAAGAGCAGCACTGCTGTATTTGTTAGTGTGGAAAATCAGTGCTCTGAACACACCTTCACCTCCCTGCAGTAAAACCAGGGAGTCGTTTCCTAGAGCGTTGACAGCAAAGCAGATTACCATCATGGGTCTGGATATTTGGCCCCTCAAAGAAGCTGTTTGCAAGTGAGGCTCTGAAGTCACAGAAATGTTGTAATCACAAGGTGGAACAGTCCCATTAATGCTCCAGGTCACCACAGATTTGGGGTTAGAGTCAACTGAACAGTGACACAACAGCTCCATTTCCTCGACTAAACATGTGGAGGAGAGATGAACGATGACTGGTTTATCTGGAGGAGAGAAAAGACTATGACTTATCAAACTTAACTTTCACTTGATATCTTTATGTTCATCACTTTAAAAGAATGACAGAAAAGTGAGTCTCTTAAGACAAAAAGTTCAATACAGCTATCAAAAAAGCTTTTGATTTTTGCAAAGTGACCTGATTTGACAAGAAATATGGATTATTCACTTTGTAACTATATAATTAATGAGAAGATGAATAACACTTTTGTATCTGCTTTTAAGGATCAGTAAATTCCTGTGATTAGTTCTGATCAGATTTCCTTATCATGATCCGCACATGATTGGATCCCTCAGGATGTACATTAATACCAGGTTTAAACAGGGTCATAATGTCTCCTTGATTTAGTATCAGAGCCATAGCAAAATTTAGGAAATTGAATTACATTGTATGTTCAGTGGTGTCAGCTGGGACTCTCCACAACCAATCAGGTTCTGTGCTGAGCAGCGGACTCTCATGTCTCGAGTCACATTGTACACACGGATCGTGTGAGTGTGCTGGGGGACGTTCACTGTACGGCCGTGTTGAATGTAGGACCAATGGTACTTGGACACAGGAGGGTCAGCTTTACATGAGCACACCAACAAGGCATTTCCCCCCTCACGCACTTGTAAGGACAGGACCTGAACCTTGACCTCTTTTGGTGAGACTGTGAAGACCGACAAAACAAGATTTCATTAAGTGTAAAAAAACCTGTATAAACAGACACCAGTCACAACTATGCTTACATGTCACATGTAGATCTTTGAAAGTTGCCAGTGATTTGACCCCTGGGTAGATGACCTCACACTTGAGCTTGGGTTTCACCCAGTGTGTCACAGTAAATGTCAGAGGGGCCAGGAGCATCTGCCTATGAGGCTCCACAGAGAGGGTCTGAACCTCCCCAGCTTCAGTGCTGTTGAACTGGGCTCCTCTTTCCCAACTCCACTGCAGTATGGGAGGTTTGGAGGGGCAGTGATAGCTGACAGAGCAGTTTAAGGTGATCAGCTTCCCTTCTTTGGCTGCCAACATCCCACTGATGACAGGAGCCTCAGGAGTCTCTGTCAGTGTGAAAAATGTCCATAATCTTTGAGTTTCACTGCTGCTGTGTTTTTGACAAAATGTCGTTAGTGTCATTTGTTGGTTTTCTAATTAAGAAATTTCATGTTTCTGTTTCGACTATTACAACTTTTGGATATTTGGACTTTTTATGGACATTGACTTATTGACTAATGCAGCCATATATATAGTTTTTCCTCAATAATATACACAGCAGCACATATTGACAGAAAAAAACCCCACAGAACTGTAGACATTCTTGCAAATTTATTAAAGAACAAAAAGTTAAATGCCACATGGTCACAAATTTTCAGACGCTTTGCTCAGTACTGAATAGAAGCACCCCTTTGAGCTAGTACAGCCATGAGTCTTCATGGGAATGATGCAACAAGGTTTTCACACCTGGATTTGGGGATCCTCTGCCATTCCTCTTTGCAGAACCTCCCAGGTTCTGTCAGGTTGGATGGTGAAGGTTGGTGGACAGCCATTTTCAAGTCTCTCCAGAAATGCTCAATTGGTCAGGGCCATTCAAGTCAGGGGCCATTCAAAACAGTCACGAATTTGTTCCTAAGCCACCCATTTGTTATTTTAGGTGTGTGCTTAAGGTTGTTCCTTGTCTTGTTGGAAGGTGAACCTAAAGCCCAATCTAAGGTCCTGAGCACTCTGGAAAAGGTTTTCTTCCAGGATATCTCTGTACTTGGCCGCATTCATCTTTCCTTCAATTGCAACCAGTCGCCCTGTCCCTGCAGGACATGCTTCACTGGTGGGATTGTATTGGGCAGGCAAAGAGCAATGCATGGTTTTCTCTACACATATTGCTTAGAATTAAGGCCAAAAAGTTCAGTGTTGGTCTCGGACCAGAGAATCTTATTTTTCATAGTCTATGCAAGCTTACATGTGTCTTGCACTGAGGACAGGTATCTGTCGGCCACTCTGCCATAAAGCTGATTGGTGGAAGGCTGCACTTTCTCCCATCTCCCTGCTGCATCTCTGTAGCTCAGCCATAGGGATCTTTGGGTTCTTCTTTACCTTGTCCCCCGATTGCTCAGTTTGGCCGGAGGGCCAGCTTGAGGAAGAGTTCTGGTCGTCCCAGACTTCTTCTATTCAAGGATTATGCAGACCACTGTGCTCTTCTTTTGTAACCTTGGCCAGATCTGTGCCTTGCCATAATTCTGTCTCTGAGCTCTTTGGGCAATTCCTTCCACCTCATGATTCTCATTTGCTCTGACATGCACTGTGAGGTATAAGGTCTTATATAGACAGGTGTGTGCCTTTCCTAATCAAGTCCAATCAATTTAATTAAACACAGCTGGACTCCAATGAAAGTGTAGAACCATTTCAAGGATGATCAGAAGAAATGGACAGCACCTGAGCTAAATATACGAGTGCCACATCAAAGGGTCTGAATACCTATGGCCTTGTGATATTACAGTTTTTGTTCTTTAATAAATTAGCAACAATGTGTACAGTTCTGTGTTTGTCTGTCAATATGAGCTGCCGTGTCTACATTAATGAGGAAAAAAAAAGAACTTAAATAATTTTAGCAAATGGCTACAATGTAACAAAGAGTAAAAAAATTTAAGGGGATCTGAATACTTTCCGTACCCACTGTATTTAGCCATGTATGCTGCCATTTCAAATTGTATGCCCTCTAGAATTTTATTCTAGATTAAATGGATGTTTGTAAGAACTGATTGGAGCAACTCCCATTTGGCAACATTCATTCCCATGAAGCTGCAAACCCAGTACATGCGACCAAAAAATGTCTGACTTCTGGCATTATTTCTGGGTTGTGTGGCTCATAGAGCAAGTGCAGTTGCACTATTTCCATCATGCCATTCAGCTACTGTTTGTGAATGAGCCATCCACATTCTCTGCTTGCTTGGTGCTTCCATGAATGGCCAAAGGCATGATGGGAGTAACAAAGTCAAAGCTGCCGTGAAGGAAAAATTTGAGCATTTAATATTCATTTGATCATTTCATATACAAAACAAATTCCAAAAAAGTAGGGACACTATGTAAAATGTTAATAAACACAGAATGCAATGATTCACAATTCTCATAAATATAATGATTTTGTGAAAAATCAACTAAAACTAAAATGAACCAAAAAGTGGAAACGGTAGTAAAAAAAAAATTCCCCAATTCCCCAATTCCAAATTTATTTTAAATTTTGGGGTGGAATTGTTATATTAATAGTGATTCACTGTGCAGAACACACAACAACAGCACAGTACAGCACTATCCACCCTGTAGGAGATCTACAAAAGCTGGTTGACTACCAGAAAGATCCTAAAGGGCATTCATCACCCAAACTATAAACTCTTCCAGTGGCAACGACTCAGAGACAGAGACAGAAAGAGCTTCTTCCCCCAGGCCTTTCACATAACACTCACCCCTACACACAACATTCTCACTCCTTCTCACACACAAACCAGTCCCAGAGTCAGTACACATTTATGTTTATATGTATATTTTCTTTCATATTCCGTACCCTATGCTATTTTGATTTAACGTATATACTACCTTTACATAGTGGAGAATGTTGCAAAATTAATTTCACTGCGGGTGTATGTGTACAGCCACATGTGACAAATAAAGATTTTTGATTCTTGATGCTTGTTGCTCCTTTTCTAAACATTCATTAAAGCCAAACAGCCTTTTTCTTCTTCTTCCTCCTCCATTATAGCTGCCACTGAAATATTTTCAGGTCATATCACTCAGTGAAAAGGTTTCCTAAACAAATCTGGCTACTCTGAGTCACCCTTTGTCTGCTTAGTTTGTTTCCTTCAGTTTTTCTTTTTCTCTTTTTGTTTATAAAATAAAGAATTTTGATAATCCCCTACCAACAATGTAACAATTAGAGAATATACTGTAGAATGTTTATTCTAGATTTTACATTTGTATTTACTGTATTAGCAATATTATATTCAAATGTTTATTGGAAGGATTTAAAGGAATTTAGCAACAAAAATTAAACATACAATTATGTTTTTTGTTTGGATTTTATTTCCTCAAAATTGAGAATATATTTTACTGGGAGCAGGTGCTGTTCTATGGAGTCTGCCATGTTGTACTGCCATGTTTGTAAACTAGAATAATAATGAATGGCTTTGTTTATATGCTATGTGAAGACCACCCTCGATTCTGATAAATACTTAAATGGAGAGATGGTTATTCAACTTGTTATTCATATAAATGAATTATTCATATTTACCCCTATGTCCTTAATTTATTGAAATCTTCCCATCCTGATAGCCATTAATGAATGAAGTTGCATGGAAGAAATAAAGAAAGCAAAAATCTGGTGTCCGTAGGAAAAATAATTTAGTTTGGAGACAATTGACTGATTTTCTGGTGTAGCTATCACTCAACCATCTGCATAGTTCATTATTTTCTTGGGATGAGCCAGTCCAATACTCAGTATCAGTAGCAAACCGATACTGGTCAAAATCACTGGATCTGATATCTGAAACATTAAAAATATAAAATCTGATATAATCCGCAATTTCCATGTATCATATGTTTCATACAAAGGCTGTAAAGATGTCAATAAAAATCAGCAAGAGCTTTTTACCTGGGCTGTTGTTTTCCTTCTTCATTGGAGATGAATATTTGTTACTGACTTGTGTGCAAAACACTAAAAAAAACCTGATAACTTTCTTTCTTCATTCTGTCTGTGTCTGTGATTATGTTAAAAAAAATGTACACAGTGTGCTTGCCTTATAACAATGCTCAACATCTTTCTCTCCATTTTTGGTGTATTTCTGTGCCAGTATTACAGTGCCACATACAAGCCTGATATGCTGTATGTACTAAAGAATTTCAAGTCATTTTGGGGGCATTTGTGTGGATAAAGAAATTTCTTGAAACGCTCCCTTGTGGATTAGGTCTTAATGGTGATAGTAACCAAGATGTGTCAGGGTCCAGTTTCCTGCCTCTTATTTTGTAATGATCTTTTGTTTCCTGTGCAGTGTCTTTTTGTTCTGTGCTTCAGGAGACTGGTTGGGCAACCAGGCGAAGCCTCCAACCTCACACCTGCAACTCATTTCTTGATTAAGGTGCCAGCGCATCTTTTTATGCCAGTTGTAAGTCTTGGCTCTAGTATTCACATCGTCATCTCATATCTTTTGATCTTTGTTTTTGGTCGCAGCTCTGCAAGTTGGCCAGTCTTCTCGCATTTTGTTGATTAACCCTTGGCTTGTTTTTTAGTTCTCCTTTTTTGAAAGTAAATTGTGTTTTCCTTTTTTCAAATGACTTATTTTTTGGGTTAATGTTTAACCAAGATAATATCATCACAAAATGCTAGAATGCTAAATATGCTATAATGCTAAAATAAATAAATAAATAAATAAATAAAAATTAAAGATGATCAAACATGAAGCCATGCTGCAATGCTGACATGAAGTAGTTAAGGTTTTATGAATAGCTTGAGAAAGTATATGAATATGTATGAACAAGAAGTTGAAGTGATATGAATGTGATGAAATGGACATGAATATCAAAAGAGTTAAAGTGGTTAAATCATGTGTGTGTTGAATCAAAACACTTTGACTATATTTACTGCATACATCTCTAACATTTGGTTGGAATGAACCTTCAAAATTTTGAGAACTTAGAGAACATTGTACTTTTTGTGGGAAAAAAACCCTTTAAAACTATAAATATTCAGATATAATATTTTAGAGATAATATTTTTTGGTTGAAATGCACCTTTAAAATGTTGAGTACTGAGAGGAAGTTGTTTTTTTTGTAATTAACCTTTAAAACTATGATTATTCAGATGGTAATATTTTTGGTGAAATGCACCTTTAACTCTTTTTTTTCCTCTTCACCCTAATCAGCTAATGTGAAACCATATCGTGAGCGTCCTGAACAAAACGGTGTAAAAGTTGTGTAGATATCTTTAAAAATGTGGCCACAGGAGCAAGAGAAACAGGTAGTTCACTCTGAGATTTTGCCAAGTCTGACGCAGAATTTATAGTGGAGCTGAATAGGGGAAAACTGGATTTCCTTTGGCTCCGATGCTCATTGAAACTAAAGTATAAGTCTGTCAGCTTCCAAAGTTACATCACAAGAACCCCAACACGTTTTCCTACGTTTTAATGTATTTTTTATATCTGTGGGACCAAAGGCTTGGAATTTACAGCAAGTTGTTCCTGAAAGTTTTGTGTCTGGATCTTCGTTCGTCGCACTGGTGATGAAATGGCCTAACTCTAAGAACGCAATACACGCCAATGGTAAACTCTGAAAAAGTGCAAAAAACCTGATCAAACTTTAACTCTGATTGTGAAGAAAGCATGAATGGTATCAAAAAGGAGAATACAGTTGAATAATCATGAAAATTTGTCTACATTTTGAAATTTGAATTGTGTCTCTAGCTGAAAGTATGAGTTATAAGGAGTTGAAAGATGCTGCAAAAGTAGAAGTTTGAAAAATTTCTCTATTCATTTCCTGTGGGAAAAGTTCCACGGAAAATGTTAAATAATTCAAAAAATATTGAATATATCGAAAAACTGAATACAAGCAATCGATTCCTAATTGAGTTGAACACGATGAAGTTTGAATATCTTGAAAACTGTAGAAGGAGTTAGCCCTCTACAATTTCATGAATACTGCTTCCCCCCAAACAACTTTATTCATAAATGGCTAACTAGCTGTGAAGAAGATCTCAACAAATCCAAAACCAGTTACCTGTTTTAATTTTATGCAGTGACTTATTTTTCAAAAGTCCCACAGCCTGTACGTTTTGATCAGATTTAAATATCCAAAACAGATTAGTGAAAAATGACAATATATTGTCATCCATACTCACCTATAACATCCAGATTGAAGCTCCTCGGTTTTCCCCAGTGTAAGTCATCACCTCTTTTCAGAGCAATCTCAAACAGGCGTGAGTCATCCATCGTGATTCTTTCTATCTTCACTGAACAGTCTCCATCTGTGATTTGGCCGAAGAGTGATGTGCGTCCTTGGAAATCCCTGCTCACCTGATCCCTGTCCTCACTGTTAAAAGCAATGCCTCGCAGAGGAAATAAATGGCCATGACTTCTAAACCTCAGCCGAATATTCACTCTCTCCTTCCTCCCTCTATGAGGAGAAGGAGGAGTGAAAGAGCAGGGGATCACCACACAGGACTCAACTAGAGCTTGGACACGGTCAGGAACTGAAGGTACAGGAGAGATGGCTTGGACCACAATCCACAGGACTGCTATTGTGAGCGATAATGGATAATAATTAACAAAACACAATCAGTTGTAACCATGCAACCTTATTCCATGCTTTTTTTCCCCACTTTTTACTCATAATAAAAGAAGCAATATATGCAGCTCCACTGTTCAATCTGCAGATGTATATGACTTTGCACACAAAGTATTATGGACAGCATTAGATTTATTGTTTTAGCATAATGACCATACAGTATACTTATTTCTCAATTCCTTAATGGAACAAATCCTGAAAATAGTTTTAAAATAGGAACTCTTTCAGAGTAAAGTCAGCTTGTACAGATTAAACAATATTAATTTATAGTGTGACCTACCCTTAATCCCCCAATTCCACCACACCCCCATCCTTTTTGTACCCAAAAGAAACAATATGAAAAATATTAGCTCATTTTAAATTTGATGGCAGCAACACAAAAAAAGTTGGAACAGAGGCAATAAAAAACTGGAAAAATAAATGGCACAAATTATTTTACATTTTATTTGTTTAATTAATTTATTTAATTCATTACAAAGACTTTGAAGATCCCACCTCAGATCTACAGTGTTTAGAGAATCAGGAGGAATCTCTGTGCAGAAGGGACAAGGCCAAAGGTTAGAACTAGATGCTTGTGATCTTCTGAGGCAGCACTGCATTAAAAACAGACATGATTCAAATTATTGCTTGAGTTCAGGAACTCTCCCAGAAATCACTGTCTGTAAACATATTTCACCATTCAATCCACAAATGCAAGTTAAAGCTGTATCATGTAAGAAGAAGCCATATCTGAATGGTCTGAGACAAAAATGGAAAACTGTTCTGTGGTCAGATTAATCAAAATTTAATTTTTTTTTGTCCTACGGCCTAAAGAGGAGAGGAACCATCCAGCTTGTAATCAGCAGACAGTTCAAACGCCTGCATCTCTGATGGTATGGAATTGCATTAGTGCTTGTGTGTGGGCAGCTCACACATCTGGAAAGGCACCATTAATCCTGAAAAGTACATTAAAGGTTTTAGAGCAACATATGCTCCCAAATAGACAATGTCTCTTTCAGGCAATACTAAATCACATACTGCATCCATTACAACAACATGGCTTCACAGAAGAAGAGTCCACGTGCTGAACTGGCCTGCCTGCAGTCCAGACCTTTCACCAATAGAAAACATATAGAACATCATGAAACAAATAATCTAGCAACAAAGGCCCGGGACCATTGAGCAGATAGAATCCTGCATCAGACAAGAATTCCAAAACATTTCTTTCCTAAAACTCCAGCAAGTGGTCTCCTCACTTCCCAGACATTTACAGACAGTTGTTAAAAGAAGAGGGGATGATACACAATAAGGGTTAACATCACCCTGTTCCCACTGTTTTGAGATGTGTTGCTGCCATCAAATTCAAAATGAGCTAATATGAGATTTGCAAATAACTGCAAATAACTGCATTCTGTTTTCATTGACAGAATTTAGCATCCCAACTTTTTGGAAGTTGGGGTTGTATATAAATAATATACACGGACTGCATTATCTGTAATGGTCTATAATAGTTGTAGTATGTCTCTGACGTAACAACAATAAATATTCCAGCAAACCACGCATTCCTCCAGCTCAAAGCATTAAACATTTTGATAATAGTAAAATTACTCACCAAAAAACAGGGTACACAGGAGAAAGATGGTGTCCACATGCATGACTGCAGTGTTGCTCTGGCAGCAAACACAGCGAAGGATGAACACAGGGTTAGAAAGAGGAGGAAGTGGGATCGTTTTAAAATGAACCTTGTGTTGTGACTTCATTTTAAAGCTGCCTCCTAAAGTTTTACTGTTATTTATTTCATGCATTTGAGTTGTATAATGATTGACAGCTTCCTTATAAAATCAATTACTGATAGATTGAAATCTTATTTGAACATTTTAAGGGCTTTTATTTTCAAGAGGTGAAATTTACTCAGGAGGAAAAAAAACCTCAGCATGCATTTTTGAGACACCACATGACAATGGGTGAGTCACTCTCATGCTCTTTGCCATTTCCTCAAAAACTGCACATGAGGTTAGAATTTAACTATGGCAGTGTTTGTGTACCAATTCTTGTTTGTGTAAGAAATGCAGTCAGCAGTGTTCAACAATAAATTAATTTAATTTTTCCTGGTAGTCCATCAGTATTTCCTGATGGTTAATTGAGATCAGCAGATGCTCACAGGAACTTACTGTTGTTCTGTGATCATTAAGCTGCACAATACTAGTTCTCTCATCAACAGGTCATATCAAATCAAATCTGTTTTATTTGAATAGCACCAAATCACCATAAATATTCTATTATCTCAAGACACTTTACATTATAAGACTGAGAGTTAACAATATTATTTAATTATAGAAGGGAAAACACTAAGTAGTGATGACTTAATGAGCTGCTTTGTAAATATTGTAACACTGTACAAAAGATTTAAATGCTATTGAAGCAAAAGATGCACATTCACAGTTTCTTCCAATCGATCTCTGAGTTAACATCACACGTATCAGCATCCAAAACATCAAATTGATCCTACCCCCACTCAGCTGTTTGAGGATGTTTTTTTCCTTTAACCAACAGCTCCACATTAAATCAGATTTATCTGTCTTTTATGGTTACAGTGATTAAACCCCTAATTTAAAAAAATCTACCCTCAACTCTTTGATGTTTTAGCAAATCACTGATCGACTGTACATCCAATCTTGCTTTCATTTCTAAAATCCTACAAAATTCAGGTGCAAATCAGTTATGTGAATATCTGTAAGGAAACAGCCTGTATGAAGAATTTTTAAAGAAAGATATTGAAGAAAGTTATGATATATAATTATCAGTGAGGCTGAATGAAACAAATCAGGGACCTCATTTATAAAACTGTGCACATAATGGCATTACAGAACTCCGCCATTTGATTCACATATAAAACAACTTCCACCTGTGAAACATTATAAAAATTAGACGTTATTTCACGATTTCCCTAAGATGCTAGAGAAGCTGAACTGGTGAAGTGGAAACAGCTGATTTGATGATTGGGTATAAAACAAGCATGCCTGAAAGGCTCAGTCATTCACAAGCAAGGATGGGGTACATTCTGATTTCACAAAATAACCAAGAAGAAGGCCAGTCTGTTGTCATGTTTGTTGCAGGTTTACATAAACTGGATGAACACTGTGAATTTAGGGATACTTAAATGTTGCTTTGAGGGCCAGGCTTGTGTGTGGGCTAAGAAATGAAACAGCTCAGAAGAAAACATTCACTGAAAGTGATCAGACATTGAAAAAACCATTGATGTAAGTGTAGCCATTGGTATAACAATAGAGAAGATGCTTCAGAATGGGTAGGATGAAAAATATCAGTCAAGCTACATATTAAGCCTAACAGCATACAGCACCGTCAAAGGCAGCTATTGTGGACGCACCCCCACCTCAAAAAGTCAACCAACTCCTTTTTAGGATCATTAAACCACTATGGACGTTTCATTCCTAACCTATCATCAATACTGCAACCGCTGCATGGGTTGTTAAGCCAAAATAAGAAATGGAAATGGAGCAGCAGTTGTTAGGAAGCTGTCCAAAGAGCTAAAGAAGCTAAAGAGCTAAAGAAGAGACACATTTTAACCCATCCTACTTCAGCTGGCCTATGACGAATCTTTATAGAGAGTAGGAGCAGTTCTTTCACACATCCTACCAAATGTGAACAGAAACCAAATGCTTTCACTTCAAGCACTTTTTTTGGTGTGAGACAGTTTTATCAGTATTTGTATGGCAGGAAATTTACACTGTTGACTGATCATCAACCTCTGACGATTCTGGGGACACAAACTGGGTTGCCATCACTTGCAGCTTGCAAGACTTTAGAGATGGGCGTTTTTATTATCGGCTCATTCTTATGACATCAAATATCATAAGCCAGAATCTCATTGTAATGCAGATGGTTTAATCAGATTGCGAATTCCTGTTACAAAGCCAGAGTCCAGAGCAGTAGATATACTCTACTTTAGAAAAGTGGAAAACCTTTGTCAGCTGCATCTTAGAAGATGATGGTTTGAACTGTCTTTCCAGTTGGGATGTTTGCTATGGGGAAGGCAAGTGGTCATTCCACCATCACTTTGTGCCACCTTGTTACAGCAGTTGCATTCTGAGCACAGTGGAATTTAGTGTTGGTTCGTTCGCGATTGATTTGTTCAAAGGAACAAATCATTTAAGTGAACAAACTGAACTGAGTCACTTACTGAAACGGTTCGTTCATCTCACAGTTCAGCTGAGCTCTGCTGTGACTCGACTCAGACAGCAGCCAGTGGCAGTGGATGGGCAAAAGTGATTCGGTCACTCACAACAGAGTCAGACACAGATTGACCGAATGAGTCACTCAGTGAGGGAGTCTCCGTGTGTCCCAGTTAATGCAGTCAACATTATATGATTAAATATCTTATTTTAACTTCAGTCAGGCATTTCAGAAAATAATAGATAGATGCAGTATAGTTATTGTATGTTTCAAGTCAGTAGTGCAGCACTCTGAAATTCATAGTTTCCACTGCATGTTTGTTAAAACCTATAATATGACAAAAACTGTCAGGGTCCTGTTTCCTGCCTCTTATTTTTTTTAGTTTTGATATTTCCTGTGGAGCTCCTTTTTTTCCTTGTGTTTCAGGAGACTTGACCAGGCAACCAGACCAAGCCTCCACCTGCAACGAATTTCCTAATAACACAAAACTCTTCTTAAGCTCTGGTCTTGACAACGGAAGGGTCAGGGTGTCCCTCTTTGTATCGTGGTAATTTACATGATCAGACCAACACTATCACAGCTACCTTTGCTCTTTTGCCTTTCTCTGTAGTCCGTGTTTTTGACATTCATTTATCCCTTTTTCTAGTTATTTCCGGGTGGTCTCCACTCGGCAAGCCAGCCAGTCTCCTCGCCTTTTGTTCATCCCTGGCTTGATTATCTTTAGTTTGTATGTGTGAATAAATCCAGTTAATTACCTTTTCTGCTTTTTGGGGGTTCAGCTAAACCACTGAATATATCATCACAAAAACAGGGGACTGAGACAGATCCTTTCAGTGCGAGGAAACAGTACGTGAATTAGTTCATCAGGTGATTTGTTTGTTGGGAGGAAACAGTTCGGGAACAAATTCATCAGAAGATTCGTTCACTGGGAGGAAACCTTACTGAAAGACTCAGCAGCACACGCCATGTACCAGTTCACTGACTGAACTTAAGACTTAAGTGAATCAGCATTTTAAACATGTGTCAACCTCCAACATTTATTAAGGAAATTTTTTAAATCTTATTATTATTTAACAGAGGAGGCTGGTGTATTTAGATACAGCCCTAACTAAAGTCGGTGACAGTGAGCTGAATCACAACCCATTCAGCTCCTGGTTCCTCTCATAGTGAGGAAACATTTACCGGATCTTCAGTTAATGAGTCAGCCCTCACCACATACATACTGGTAAACTTAATATGTGTGTGAGTGAATAAGCGGCTTAAACTGTCAGCAAATCCAGAAACAATGCCGATCAATGCTGAACTGTAGATCACTTTAAAAGAAGACAAACCCCTAAAAAGATGTGTAAATAACCAATGTTTATTAAGGAATTTCCTAAAATCTTAACATTTAACAGTGGAGTCTGGTGTATTTGGCAACAGCATTGCAGACAGCTGGCGATAGTGAGCTGAATCACAACCCATTCAGTGAGTGAGTCAGACTCATATGTGGGCATTCTAGAACTGTATGTATTCCCTAGCCTGAATCTGGCTGTTGCTAGAACACCAACGTGTATTCATAATGGCAAGGGTCTTGTCAGAATTGTTAATCCCACTTATGACCCAGTAGTTGTTGATGGTGGATGGTGGTCCTTTGGGTCAGCTCTTTGCAGTTATGGGTCACCCACATAATGAATATACAGTGGTGTCCAGTTAGTGACAAACCAGGCTGCTCAACACCTCCAGTGCCTTTCAATGATGTTTGTTTATCATCAGAAGACCAATCACAATTACAACATCTATTGACTGAATATTCTGATGTATTTAGTGCTCATGCACATGACTATGGTCAGACCTACCTTGTCACACATAGCATTAATACGAGTGCCTCTCCACCCATTAAACTGTGACCTTACAGCGCATCCCCAACAACCCAGGCTATTCTACAACAAGAGGTGGCAAAGCTTTTGGAGCACAGGGTAATGACACACAGAGCAATGACACAGGGCACCAGTTTCGGATGTCCTGCAGGTTTCCCCCGGCTGAAGAAGTAACCATAGTAACTATGGTTTCCTCTTCCCAGTCAGTTTCATTGATAAAATCCCTGTGTGTTTCTTGTAAAAACATCACAGGATTTGGTTTCATTCTTTAACTCTCTTCCACCATTTAAATTTAAAGACTCCCTACTAATGAGGAACAAAGAGCAGAGTGGATATCTTTCATTTTTTATAGTAATATCCCTGCTAAACTTCCTGAAATGCTGTTTGTTTGTAGCAGTCATTTTGAAGTGAAAATCAGCAGGAAGCGGCCCCAACAATCCGTAATGGATTTCCTGAAGGCAATGTAAGTATTCCCAAATGAAGTAATAATGAAGTCTTTGTGGCTTGACTGCTTCAAGCCTCATTTTGAAAGGCAGCGTGTGTTCGCCTTTTCTGATTGTCTCAGTAGCCGTAGAAAATGAGTGAGTGAGAGTGAGCGTTTGTCTCGGCTCCACGACACTGTTTACAAGCAAAATGCTGCACGACTTGAGTGAAAATGTGTGTATTTCTGTGTTGTTTTTGTCAGGGTCCGGTCCCGTGCTACTTCCTGTCCTTTATTTTCTGTTATGTTTTGGTTTCCTGTGCAACCTGTCTGTTTTGTGATTTCAGGAGACTTGACCGGTCAGCTGGGTAGAGTCTCCTTTCCCGCACCTGCTTCCCATTTCCCTGATTACTCTTCCTCCCTTTATATACCTGGAGTTTCCTGTGGCAGGTGTCAGCGCGTTTCACAGAATGAGTGGTAAAACACTGCTTCGTCACCAGCCTTTACATGCCTGTAATCCTCGTCAATTGCCTCAATTTTCTAACCTTAGTTTTTTCCTTTTTAGCTCCTCCAGGAGACTTCTGCCCAGCCAGCCAGTCAGTCTCCTCGCCTTTTATATTTCTGTTTTTGTTCCTTTTTGTTACAATAAACCACGCTTTTCCGTCTTTTTAAACGGCTTGGCTTCCGTCTGTTCTTTGGGTCCATACATGTCCTCCGTAAATGTTTACAAGCAAAACACTGCACGATTTGAGTGAAAATGTGTGTATTTTTGTGTTGTTTTGCCGGTGTCTCGGTTAGCACATACGCTAACTACTTTGCGGCAAGCAGAGATCATCGTTTGTCTCGGCTCGCTGTTTTAAAAGCGAACCGCTGCATGAGCTGTAAGAAACCGTGTGCATAGGGAACAACTTATACTGAAATGGTTCATTTTACATGTAAATTAAACCACGCAGGCACTCAAACAGACATACTGATGGTGATGAGGAAGTAGGGATGAAAGTTGAAATTATGGAAAAATATCCTTTCTGAGATGTTTACCCTTCTATGTGAAAATAAGGGGGGTTTTGAATTGTGAAGTGGATATTTAAAGGAGGGAAAGTAGGAAGTAGAAAGTAGGAAGTAGAAAGTAGGAAGTGTGATGCTTGCCAATAGGAGAAGTTAAATAAACACTGATGGTTGAATTGAATTCTGTTGTCTTTTCAAAAGATACTGGTTGGTGTTTTTTTCTTTCC
Organism: Brachirus orientalis; assembly: GCA_016785285.1. Classification (NCBI taxonomy): domain Eukaryota; kingdom Metazoa; phylum Chordata; class Actinopteri; order Pleuronectiformes; family Soleidae; genus Brachirus; species Brachirus orientalis. The sequence goes on along the minus strand of JAFBJR010000203.1, from coordinate 66,774 downwards.
TCCTAGGATGGTAGAAGGGGGGAAATGCCATGATGAAGGTTAAAGGATGTTCAAGGATGTTAAAGGATGTTCAAGGATGTTCAAGGATGTTAAAGGATGTTCAAGGATGTTCGAAGATTCCAACATTCTGAAGGCACACTCAAATATGGACAATACAAAGGAATGGAAGACTTCAACTATGGAAGATCTCAACAAGGACGATGTGATTCGAACACCCTTTTCAAACATATTATGTTTTTCTTTTTATGTATTAGAGGTATAATCTGTAGTACTGTTATTAATTAATCAAATTTTGAGTGTATTATGCTGTATGTGTATTATGAAAAATTACAATGTACTCTATTATTTAGATGATGTTTTATGGTAAGGTAAATACAGTGGAACCTCAGATGTTTTTTTCTTTTGTCGAATGTTTAGGGAGAGAGGTACTAGGCAGGGACAGGTCCATTGGAAGGTTCGATGGGTCGACCAGCCTGAATTGGACATTGTTTTGATTTTTATTTTCTGAGGTATTCATATGTATTTGCTTAAGAAACTTTTCTAGTCTATCATTATTGAAGATTCTTCTTTTTTGATTGATCTGGAGTATTTATGTGGCTGCCGTGAGAGAATTTTCGCATCTAGATTGTTTGATGAATGTATTAAGCAACTTTGCCTGATGGGTTTTTCGCTCTCACTCTCCAGAAATTTTACTTCTGTTAAGGATAAAGTCATGTGTAAGAGAAATTGTTATTCTGTTACATTTATGTATAACTATTCTTTTGTTTTTTGGAGACTCTGTGTAGTCTCGAAGGGGGGAAATATGAGGTGTCTGACATTCCATGACTAAATGCAGTCAGATGGTAACGAGCTGTTGTTTGGGGTTCATGGACATGAGTGATATCTGTTTGACTCTGAAGGTTAAAGGTTAGTTATGGAATTAAGCTTACTTTCACCATGGGTGTTTACACGGGGGGCCCCAGGAACCTAAAGAAGCAAGAGCTGAGTGTATATAAGGATAGGAGTAGAAGCTGGAGTTAGAGGTATCACATTGGCTGCCGATCCTCTCACAGACAGCACCGGGATGTCTGTTTAGATGCTGTGTTTCCTTGTAATAAACATTGTTATATGCAAGAAATACAGTGTCGGCGGAGTCTCCTTCATCATCTGCACATCACCATACAAGAGAAACAACATTATCTCTGTTCAACTTATTTTTCTCCATTTTACTGGTTTTTGCACATTTTGTGGTTGCTATTTTTTTTGTTTGTTTTGCTGTTTTTAGTTTCACTGTTATTTCTGTTTCATCCTCCATCTCTGCCTCCTCCACCTGTTCACTCCATAACACTGTTATCGTTATTCACTTTGTCTTTCTGTTCACCCTCCACCTGTTCAACAAATACACCACCCTCACTACATTCTTTTCCCCCTTCACCACCCAGCTCTTTTGACTCTGCCTCACCCACCCCATCTTCCCCATCCAGTCTCACATTCACACTCACATCTGGTGTACAAACTGATCACCCCATTCTCTGGGTCACAGCAGCGGTCCTCCTCGGTAAAGCCTGTGGACCGCTCGGGAGAGGAAGCCATCCCAGAAGCAGATCACCAGGCAGCAGCTCTCTGCGCTGGGCAACCAGGACGGCAGCAGAGGCTTGTGGCAGTGATTGTAGTACCATGACGGCAGGTTAGGGATTTAAAAACCCCACCAGCCATGACATCTGTCGGGGGGGAGAGAAAGAAAAATAAAAGAAACTCCACAAAACCCACAAAAATCTCCAAAGATATATACTGTGTACCTCCACTCAGAGAATTGTTGTTACTTAAAATGGTTTCCTCTTCCCAGTCAGTTTCATTGATAAAATCCCTGTGTGTTTCTTGTAAAAACATCACAGGATTTGGTTTCATTCTTTAACTCTCTTCCACCATTTAAATTTAAAGACTCCCTACTAATGAGGAACAAAGAGCAGAGTGGATATCTTTCATTTTTTATAGTAATATCCCTGCTAAACTTCCTGAAATGCTGTTTGTTTGTAGCAGTCATTTTGAAGTGAAAATCAGCAGGAAGCGGCCCCAACAATCCGTAATGGATTTCCTGAAGGCAATGTAAGTATTCCCAAATGAAGTAATAATGAAGTCTTTGTGGCTTGACTGCTTCAAGCCTCATTTTGAAAGGCAGCGTGTGTTCGCCTTTTCTGATTGTCTCAGTAGCCGTAGAAAATGAGTGAGTGAGAGTGAGCGTTTGTCTCGGCTCCACGACACTGTTTACAAGCAAAATGCTGCACGACTTGAGTGAAAATGTGTGTATTTCTGTGTTGTTTTTGTCAGGGTCCGGTCCCGTGCTACTTCCTGTCCTTTATTTTCTGTTATGTTTTGGTTTCCTGTGCAACCTGTCTGTTTTGTGATTTCAGGAGACTTGACCGGTCAGCTGGGTAGAGTCTCCTTTCCCGCACCTGCTTCCCATTTCCCTGATTACTCTTCCTCCCTTTATATACCTGGAGTTTCCTGTGGCAGGTGTCAGCGCGTTTCACAGAATGAGTGGTAAAACACTGCTTCGTCACCAGCCTTTACATGCCTGTAATCCTCGTCAATTGCCTCAATTTTCTAACCTTAGTTTTTTCCTTTTTAGCTCCTCCAGGAGACTTCTGCCCAGCCAGCCAGTCAGTCTCCTCGCCTTTTATATTTCTGTTTTTGTTCCTTTTTGTTACAATAAACCACGCTTTTCCGTCTTTTTAAACGGCTTGGCTTCCGTCTGTTCTTTGGGTCCATACATGTCCTCCGTAAATGTTTACAAGCAAAACACTGCACGATTTGAGTGAAAATGTGTGTATTTTTGTGTTGTTTTGCCGGTGTCTCGGTTAGCACATACGCTAACTACTTTGCGGCAAGCAGAGATCATCGTTTGTCTCGGCTCGCTGTTTTAAAAGCGAACCGCTGCATGAGCTGTAAGAAACCGTGTGCATAGGGAACAACTTATACTGAAATGGTTCATTTTACATGTAAATTAAACCACGCAGGCACTCAAACAGACATTCCTGCGTTTCTGAGGGGCGAAGCACTCGCATCTGCTGGTTAGTCCGCTGGTTGCTGGCCAATCACAAGAGACTCAGTGCTCTGGGGGGCGGGCATTAGCTCCGAAACAGAGCGCCTGTTCAAATGCTGTCAGAGATGAGCAATAAACTGGCTTAATCTGAAGAGACTATGAGGTTTTTTACCATAAATATTATTTAGTTAATCTAAGTAGACATCAGTAATCTTGATTTTTGGTTCAAAAAGACCATTCTATTTCTCCTTTAAAACACCCAGTCTAAAACACATCTATGAGTGAGGTATTAAAAACAAATAAAATTGATAAATTAATTAAAAAACCCATGGCTGTCATTGTCTTCATTTGTCTTTTTGCTGTTAAACCAGTTTCTTTAATCAGTAAACCTCTTGTTTTCTGAGCTCTGGCTGAGGAGATAAGTGTCAGGGTCCGGCTTCCTGCCTCTTATTTTGTTATGCCATTTCCTGTACAACCCTGCCTTCTGCTTTTTCATTTCAGGAGACTAGGACTAGGTAGCTGGGTGGGGTGTCCCTCCTCACACCTACTCCTCGTTGCTAATTTGGCACCTGCCTTTAAAGACCCTGGTTTCCCCTGCAGCAGGTGTCAGCATGTCACACAGTCTTTGTGGTACAAACCGTTTAGCTCTCCCTAGCTCAGCACTACTCTCCATGACGTTTTTTAAATCTTGATTTTAATTCCTTGTTCACTCTTTTTTCAGTTTTATTGGGAGACCTTCGCCTCAGCCAGCCTGCCAGTCTCCTCGCTTTTTGTTGTAACTAGTTTGGCTTGATACACCTTGGTTTTGACTATTTTTGTAAATAAATCCTCAGTTTCTTGCTTTTCAAACAGTTTGGTTTCCACTCCTCTTTGGATCCATACATATCCTACCTATAATCATAACAATAAGGTTTCTGTTAATAAAAAAAAAAAAAAAAAAAAAAAAAAAAAATCATAACAATAAGGTTTCTGTTAATAAAAAAAAAAAAAAAAAAAAAAAAAAAAAAAAAAAAAATTTTCTTTTTTTGCTGTTAAAACCAGGAATGTCACTGTTGTCAGACACACTCATCACTTCCATTGTTATTGAGACATTCCATGACTAAATGCAGTCAGATGGTAACGAGCTGTTGTTTGGAGTTCATGGACATGAGTGATATCTGTTTGACTCTGAAGGTTAAAGGTTAGTTATGGAATTAAGCTTACTTTCACCATGGGTGTTTACACAGGGGGGCCCCAGGAACCTAAAGAAGCAACAGCTGAGTGTATATAAGGATAGGAGTAGAAGCTGGAGTTAGAGGTATCACATTGGCTGCTGATCCTCTCACAGACAGCACCGGGATGTCTGTTTAGATGCTGTGTTTCCTTGTAATAAACATTGTTATATGCAAGAAATAC
>JAFBJR010000203.1:24805-54304 GCA_016785285.1 Brachirus orientalis | reverse complement strand
TCTTTCTGTTCACCCTCCACCTGTTCAACAAATACACCACCCTCACTACATTCTTTTCCCCCTTCACCACCCAGCTCTTTTGACTCTGCCTCACCCACCCCATCTTCCCCATCCAGTCTCACATTCACACTCACATCTGGTGTACAAACTGATCACCCCATTCTCTGGGTCACAGCAGCGGTCCTCCTCGGTAAAGCCTGTGGACCGCTCGGGAGAGGAAGCCATCCCAGAAGCAGATCACCAGGCAGCAGCTCTCTGCGCTGGGCAACCAGGACGGCAGCAGAGGCTTGTGGCAGTGATTGTAGTACCATGACGGCAGGTTAGGGATTTAAAAACCCCACCAGCCATGACATCTGTCGGGGGGGAGAGAAAGAAAAATAAAAGAAACTCCACAAAACCCACAAAAATCTCCAAAGATATATACTGTGTACCTTTTAACCAATTAACTGTGTGAAAATGGAGACCATTTAACAATATAAATCAAGAAAGATTTGGAAAAACACACTCCCTCCAAACTCAAACACTCACTCATGGGTATGAGAGAGAGAGAGAGAGAGCGAGAGAGAGAGAGAGAGAGAGAGAGAGAGAGAGAGAGAGAGAGAGAGAGAGAGAGAGAGAGAGAGAGTGAGTGAGTGAGAGTGCTTGCTGCATAATGGCTGTTCCCCCAGCAGTCTAGGCCAATGGCAGCACAACTAAGCAATGATTCAGAGTTGACTGGAACCAGCCCCAACTATAAGCTTTAGTGAGGAAAGTCTAAAGTTTAACTTTAAATGTAGGGACAGTGTCTGCCTCCTGGACCCACAGTGGGAGCTGGTTCTACAGGAGAGGAGCTTGGTAGCTGCTCTGCCTCCCATTCTACTTTTAGAGATTCTGAAGACACTGCAGCCCTTTATTTCTGGAACTCACCACCTCAACCATCCATGATTGCTCTTACCTCTCCACATTCAACTCATTCCTCAAAACTCACCTTTTCAAGATTGCATTTAATGTTAATTGATTTTAACTTATTTGCCTTTTTATTTTGTGCTTTTAATGTAAAGTCAATGAAAAGCACAATATAAGTTAAATGTATTATTAATATTAATATTAATACTATGGGGTGAGATTCCATTGTTGAGTTAATCAAGAATTAAGATAATTATTTATATTTCACAAGTGATTTTTCTTTGTGATTTATTGTTAAGTGTCACAAGAGAGGATTTTATGATTTCTAATTTGTTGTGTCTCAATCAGGGTCTAGATCCTTCAAAGTGTGGCTTCGTCATTAGAATGTTTTCAAAATGTGCCACCGCACAAAGACGTATGCTGCCCCAATTGCTGCTCTTTCAGCTCCTTAACATGCGCCTGTTTTTGAAGGATATAACCTTCATGAGTGAGGCTATCCTAGAATTTTTGCCATGCCAGGAGAAATACAAAAAGATATAATTTTGCTGTGTTTTGTATCACTTAATATTGAATTTAAGGGAAATTAATGTACAAAGTACAATGATGTTTGTGTGAAATGTACTAGCAGAGAATAACACAAGGGGCTCTAATTTCGTAGACCAGGCCAGGCGCAGTGCAGGTGCACCGCGCCAAGGGGGAGTTTCGTGCACAGCGCAGGGTGTGCAACCGGGCTCAGCCAGGCGCAAGTACTCTTCTGTCCCACCTCCACCCATCTCTGCTTGCCTCGGTCTACCAAATTGCCAAATTTGCTGTGCATGGTGTTGCGCCTGACAAAATTACCACTGTGCCACCTTGCGCTGCGCCACAAAATTAGAGCCCAAGAGCACAACAGAGACAGAAGTCATTTCGAAGGACACTGACTGACATTGACTGATGCACATGCAGCCCAGAGCAGCACGCACTGTTACAACTTGGAAATAGCGTGGAATTAAATTTTTTTTTTGAGGATATATATATATATATTTTTTTTTCCTCTCTGTGTGTGGCCTGTGTGTTATTGCAGGCTTCTGATACTTCAGTCACACAAGGAAAAGAGGAAATAACAGGACTTGGTGCAACTATGAGAACGAAGAGAGCTAAGTACCATGTTAAAATGATGCATATGTTTCTCTCTCGGCTCCACCGAGTGGAAATTTACCAAGAAGCAACTGAACAGGCAGACGCTCACGGACCTGATAAGACATAAAGAACATCCTGTTTTGATTCTCTCACAGACCCAATAAGACACAAAGAATACCCTGTTTTAATTCTCCCATGCACTTGCCCTAAAAGGTGATGACTCAAGGACACAATTCTGATTGGCCTAGTCTCATCACACCATAGTGATGTATCACACATTGACACTCAGTCAAGGGGCGTAATCCTTCAAAACTTTGTAAAACCAATTTTTTTTCATTGTCCGGGGTCCATTTGCCCTGGCCGGTATGCCAAGAGAGGGAGACATGATCCACTAAGGTGACTTGTTTTTGGGCCACAGAGCTCTGTAAGTTTTGTCTACTTCTAACCATTAAATTGCTTGACTTGATTCACTTTAAGCTCTTGTCCATGGAATCATTTCACTAATTATTGGCACCTGATTGTGTTTTCCTGGATACGCTCATCGGGTCTTTGGACCCCGGCGTCCGAGGGGGACGCGAATCTCCAACAACAATAAACGAAAACAATAGTTTCACTGATGCACATTAATAATGCCATATTGTATGTTTTTACTTAGTTTATTATTGTTTTTTCCTTTCCTCTTTTTCTTATTGGTAAAAGGCTGTTCTGAAGTGTTTAGTGTTACCACATCTACTTAATTTTCCTAAAGCTATTGTGATGGACAGGCGTACTGACACACCTTCAAATAGGGGTCATTTTGACCTCTCTGACAATAGTGAATCTGTGACAGTTCAGTGGCTAGCTGCTCAAGTAGAGAAATTGCAATAGCAGGTTGACACTTTGACACATGCATTTAGTGTGTCTGTTAATTTACAATGTAGACTTCTCAACACTTACATGGACATAACACGGAGTCCATCCCTATATTCATCATTCTCTAGTTGTGACGCCAATGGTGGTAAGTCTTCTGATCATTCACAGAGTTGTGAAGTGAACACACACCCCACACCAACCCCAACCGCTTCTGCTATAACATGACTCACCTTCCTGGGCTCACCTAAATTTTTTAGGGGGAAGTATGTCCTGAAGACTGGCTACAGTCAGTCTCCCTGTACAAGTCAACACTTGGTTTGTCTGATTCTCAGTTCTTTCTTGAGTTAACAATACTGTTTGAAAAAGAGCGGCATAAATGGTATTGTACCATGTAGCCCCACCTCCTTTCGTGGGGCCATTTCTCAGATCTTTTCCATCAGGCGTTCCTGCCAATAGACAATGAGGAAAGAATCTGGAGAGGGATTTTAGATAGAATCCAAGCTCCAAGTGAGCCACTCCCCGCATTTGTGGCTCACCTAGTGACAGAGTTTAAATGACTGAAACAATCACCTCTGAGCGTGAACAAATTGATGTAATCTGCCTCTGTGTCTCTAAACAGTGTAGACTGGCACTACATGCCACTGCACCCACCACCTTGACAGAGTTACTTCTGTCTGCTCATGGACTTCATGCTGCTTTGGGACCCATTACTTCTGCCAGAGCTTCAGCTGCCCACCAGACAGCCTTGCGCCAGGACTTACACTGCTACAAATGCTTGACTCCTGGAGTCACCATGAAAAATTGTGGAAACTGTAAGGGCGATGCAGGGGCTCGGCCGCGCAAGTTTCAAAGACCTTGTGATGTTAGACAGGGAGCAGAGCAAGGGGAAAAGGCACAATAGGCAGAGGGTGCTCACTCAGTCAGCATTATGCAGGCTGATCCAAGGAGGTTTAAGAGTATCCCATTGTCATCGATGGTTGTAGTCAATCACGAGTCATTGAAAGCCACCCTTGATACTGGGGCATCCATTTCAACAGTCCATCTGTCCACGGTTGTGAGATGTGGTATAAAAGATGTTATCCCATGGACTTTTTCCCCTCTTGAGTTAGCGGACTCTAAGCAATACAACCAAGCAGTTGTTTGGTTGCCTGTTCTGTTACTGGGGCACCCGTTCACTCATCATTTTGCCGTGATCCCAGATCTATCTTGTCCCATTCTTTTGGGATCTGATTTCATGATTCAAGCAGATGTTCACATTCATCCAGCTACAGGGATGTTGGGTTGGGTGACAATGCCTCTTCAGTACAGGACTTTTACCTGGGGGAGGAGGAGCTTGGAGATTTAGAAGGACATGTTTGACCATTAAGGAAGCACAAACTGACCTTGAACCTGTGGTGGAACAAGCAGCCCTAGACCCACTAGACAAAAAAAAGTTGGCTGCCCTGTAGAGTGATTTCACGCATCAAGAGTGAAGCACAAAATAGATACTGGGGCAGCAAAGCCGGTGAGTCTTCCTCCCTACCCTGCTTCACCAGGGAAAAGAAAGATAATTAAAGGGCAGATCGACAAAATGCTGGAAGATCAAATTATTGAACCTACATTGGGGCCCTGGGCCTCCCGGATTGTGATTGTGGAAAAGCCGGGTGCAGAGCCAAGATTTTGCATTGATTTTAGGAAAGTCAACAAAACAACGGTAAGGGATTCTTACCCACTCCCAAGACCATGCTAAATATCCAGTGCCTTTCTCCGCATCATAGAAGTGCTCCTGTTAAGATATTTATAAAACATAATTACAAAAGTCTTATCATTAATTGATTTTACAAAAAAATGTGGTAAAATCACTTTAAAGTAGGTTTGCCATTTTCTAATTCATGTGTAGTATCCTATTGACCGAATTTATTCCGATTCCGTCATTTTCCATCCTAATAACAATCTCTATGGTAGAGTTAATCTTTGTAGCATATTCAAGTTTCAACTCTTTTGTTAGATGTAGGTGTGTCAATTATTTTTTACAAATACAAGAATGTCGGAATGTCAACACTATTTTGATAAGTATCTATGATGCAGCCATCATTTTAACTAAAATCCCAAAACCACTGTCAGTAAAACTGGTGTGTTTTCTGGAAGTAATCATTTTTTAAACTTACATAGCCCATTGGAGAAAAGGGATCCTTTAGTGAAGGAAAGAATGTTATGATTCCCAGGGCATACTTCTCCTTATGTTTACGGGAAGGCATCCTCCTTTAGAAACAACATTCCACAACAGCTAATACTGCATCAAACCCCAATAGATGTTATCTGATGATACTGCTCATATAAACAGGTAAAGACCATATTCTTAAAATACAAAAACATACAACTGAAAAATGCCCCAGCTCTTGTTAATTCAGTGGCTTCACACCCCATGGTATGTTATCAAGACTTCATACAGTGATTACCATCCTGTAGAAGTAAATATATTCTGTTCTTACCTTGTTTAAGCCGTAAAATCCACACAGGTTCTTTGCCGTCTTCTCCTATTACCAACCGACATAAGATTCACTCCACCTGGAGTGAATCTAACTCAGTCAACAGGTGATAACATTTAACTCGCTTGATTGACAATGCTCACTGAGCTTTTTGATCACTACAAGTGTTAAAACAACTCCAAAATCAACACCCACCAACTCAAAATTATTAACACTGAAAAAACAACACTACAGATTTTGCTGTGTATGCTACTGTGGCTTCTCTGAACCACAGCCGTCAGCCGGTGGTGGTTTTGGTTTTGCTACAACAAGCTGATAGGGTGATTTCAACCAACTTCATTTGTTCAACATCGTTCAACATGACAGGTTTGGTGGTGGGTCAGTGATGGTCTAGGGAGGCATATCCATGGAATGACGCATAGACTTCTACTGGCTAGAAAATGGCAGTCTGATTGGGATGAAATCCTTGAACACATTGTCAGACCCTATGCTGGTGCAGTAGGTCCTGGGTTCCTCCTGATGCACGACAATGCCCGGCCTCATGTGGCAAGAGTATGCAGGCAGTACCTGGAGGATGAAGGAATTGATACAACTGAATGGCTCAAAAACCTCTTCTTCCACAATTGGAATAATCCTACCATTCAGAGACAAACCTGCATCATTGTCCCCTTTTTGTTTTTCAACTTCAGGGAATTCATTGCTGACATTAATATTACACCCTATCTTTAACACAGGCTTCTGAGTTTCCTTTAACATCCCTGAAATTGTACAGATGTCGCATCAGGTGTCTGTGTCACACTCACAGCGTCCAGTGGTGACAAATCTGTTTTCCCAGTTGCATAAACAGAAGTCACCTCTATCACATCCTTACTTGCAGAATGTCTCAAAGTGATAGATGTAGGGGTCATCTCCTCCACCTTATCCAGATCTGTTCCCTTCAAAGTTGTATCTAAACTAAAAGCCTGAGTTGCCGTTTCTTGAGCAGAAGCAATATAACTCAACTGACCCCTATTCACTTTCGGAGTGGTTACTGTAATATTTTGTAGCTGTACGCCCCTAGCTACAGAGAAAGTTTCTCTAGGCCTTGCATCTATTATCTCTACTATCACCCTACGGGTGATTTCACCTGCCTCCCAATAACTTTTAATTGGAACATATTTAAACTCTGGCTCATGATATGTGCATATATATTCTCCTTGATCTTCCCACATAGCATTACGCAAATAAATTGAACAATCACCACTTATTCTCACCCATTTTAAATCATTGTATAACACATACTTCCTTTGCGCAGGAGGCACTGCTTCAACTTTAGGCCCTCTCAATATCACATCTTCACCACGAGCATTTCTCCACTTAGGTGGTGCATTAGAACCAACATTAAACCTCCCACATTGACAAGGAAGACGAGTTGTTTTCCCTAATTTAACCCTAATCACAGTTCTCTCAAAATTTGGTGTTGTAAAAATCTCAGGAGCCACTGTAGTCAATTGTGACACATTCAGGGTATCATGCCCTCTCAATTCCAAAGAGATAGTTTTCCTCCTCCTTTCCTCAACTACTGGATGCTCTTCCTTTCTCCAAGTTAATGCATCTCTAGCTTTCATAACGTTTTGGTCTGACTCTTTTCCGAACTGGCCTTGGACTACTTTGTGTAACTGAATGTCTATCTTCTCTCGCTGTGTAGTCACCTCCCTTTGAGACCTTCGGTGCTTCACTCTCCACTGGAATGGGTTCTGCTGTCTCTGGGACATGTTGGAGATCAATATCACTGAATCTTCTTCCCTGTCCATTAACTGCACCTCGATCTTTCCACAACTGTTTATCCACTTCAGGGGCATCTTCCTGCATTGAAATCACATCTCTGAGCGTAATTTTATCTTCCAAGTCCACCATGAGTGACCAGAAGAATTTGGCCCACTTTGTCTGCTCCTATGACTGCTTTTGCAGCTTCATTAGCCGCTCTGTTTCCTTGTGTGACCTTTGATGCATCTATTTTATGTGCTGCGCACTTAGCTATTGCTATTGCCTTAGGTTTCATCATAGCATGCAACAATTTCAATATTTGAGCATGATGTTGTATTGGAGAACCATCAGTTTTCTTAAACCCTCTATTCTTCCACACTGCTCCAAACAAGTGACAGACACTATGGGCATATGCAGAATCAGTATATATTGTCACCCCACAAGTTCTGCAAGTTGCGCAGATGCCGGCTGTGGTACCAATCCTGCCTTCTCAACAACAAATTCATTTCCTTGAGCTTTCATTACTGCATAACCAGCAACCAATTTATCTCCCACACGATAACAAGAACCATCAGTCCAATACTCCACATCTGCCTCATGCAAAAATTTGATCTAAGCCTTGAATATCTTTCTGCTTCTTGAACACAATCATGTGGCTCACCGTCTTCTGAAGTTGGTAAGTACTCAGCTGGTTTCTTGCTCCAAAAGCCTATGATAATCTCTGAGCCTAGGCATAGTGTTTGGTAAATAGTGTGTATTTACCAAAAGATTCCTAAGACTATGATGGGTAAGAATTGTCACTGGATAACCCATCGTCACAGATGATGCCTTCTCATACATTAAGAACACTCCCACCAATGCTCTATAACATAATGGCAGCCCTAGCTCCACTTCTGAATAGGCAACAGAATGGTACGAAATAGGTTGAGGAGTTGTCCCTGTACCTGTTGGCTGACAGAGAACTGCACGTGCATATTTACCTCCAGTTCTCTAAAAAATTCTTAGAATAGTCTAGAAGTGCCAGTGCTGGAGCTTCTTGCAATCTCTGCTTAATAGTCTCAAATGCCAAAAGACTATCCTGTGTCCAGGAAAGATTACAATGCAATTTAGCATTGCCAGTGTTTTTAATCATTGCCCTCAAAGGCCCTGCCAAACTAGCATAGTCCTCCACCCAGGCTGATGAATAACCAGCAATACCAAGAAACGTCATCATTTCCTTAACTGTTCTGGGTTTTGGAGCTTTACGAATAGCTTCTAGATGACTAGGAGATATACTTCTATGTCCCTTTGTTATAGTCTGGCCCAAATAAACCACTTTCTTGTCTGGGGTCCATCTCCTCTCCACACTCTCACACAATCATAAGTAGATAAGAGAAAAACAAACAAAGGTTCAATATCATAACAAAAAAATCAATTCAATATACTTTAAACTATGCTTTTTTATCTAAAAACAGATGTTCTACCATATCAAACTTCATTCACCTACCTTTTTATACCTTTTTAATAATACAAACATATCTGTTTAGTTTATTCAATACTCACACATATTTTTCAATGAGGAGGGAGTAGGGGAAAGAAAAGAAAGGAGGGGGAGGAGAGAAGTCACTCTTCACTCTTTCATCAAAATAAGCAAATTTACTTGCACCCTATCAGGGATACCCCCTTACTTCACCTCTTAAATTGATATCAACTTCCCTTAAAAATACATAGTTCTTTACTCAAAAGTCCCCACAAAAAGGCTCATAGTGTTTTTCTTACTTAATAACAAATAGTCCCCCTATCTCGAGGCTCATATATTTTACTATTAAAAACAAAAATACTTCCTTATATATTTTCAAAGTGCTATATTTTCTCCTGAACTTATAACCTCAGCATTTTAACTCCATTTTCACACATTCAGCTAAGATCACACTCCACAAAGGGAAAAACCGATTGTCCAGCAACCAGAAGAAATCCCACATAAACTCACAAACCAAAAACACACAACAAATACAACATCAACCCAAACCACACTTTCTTACCTCCTCAACTCAACTCATCTATACTATCCTAATAGCATGCTTTCAGCCGTTTCCTTTTCTCTCTCTTTCCCCCCTAAATTTCTGCTACCTTATGAGGTGTAGATATCCAAAGAGAGGCTGCTTCAGACATTGTTCGTCAACAAATGTTCGAGAGGGAACTTTCAAATTGAATTTTCTTTCTACACCTCCAGGTCTAATTCTAAGACCTGACCTGAAATTCACCTAGTGATTTTCCAGGATTTTAGGCCCATCTAAAATCGCCTCTCTGAGGGCTTTTTGTCCAAATTAGCGGCTTCCTCTCTAACTTATCTTCTTTTCCTTTATTTCTTTATTCTCTTTTCCCATTTCTTATTTTACCTTTATCTTCTCTTTTACCATTGTCACCTTTTAATTTATATTTTTGCCAATTCTGCCCTTGGCCCAGGGTGTACCTCTTCTCATCTATTTTCCTTAGCCAATTCTGACTATATCTCAAAGCCTACTTTCACGTAGTAACTAATATACACATGTCTTACCGTTAAGAAGCTAAGAGCCCAGTCTTTGTTAACCTCGCATGGTGTTCTTTAGCTCACCTCTATCCAAAAGTGTAGCAACAAAAAAAAGGCAACTGGACTTAATTGAATTTCTTGAAGACGTTTCGCCAAATTCAGAAGCGTCACCCCAAACACCAACACATCACAACACACACACAGCTCTTTACGGTGTGTCCTAGCAGCACCCCCCACAGTCACACACACACAGACCAGCGCTCAACAATAGGAGAAAAGACTCACTCTAGGTTGCTGCAGCTGAGAGCAGGAGCCCACGCACTGGAACTGACAGCAGGGCACAACACGTCCCAAGTTCGTGACGCCAAAATTGTTGTTTCTCTCATATGGTGATGTCCAGATGATGAAGGAGACTCCGCCGACACTGTATTTCTTGCATATAAAATGTTTATTACAAGGAAACACAGCATCTAAACAGACATCCCGGTGCTGTCTGTGAGAGGATCGGCAGCCAATGTGATACACCTAACTCCAGCTTTTACCCATGTCCTTATATACACTCAGCCCTTGCTTCTTTAGGATGCTGGGGGCCACCTGTGTAAACACCCAGGTTGAAAGTAAGCTTAACGGAATAACTAACCTTTAACCTTCAGGGTCAAACAGATATCACTCATGTCCCTGAGCTCAAGACAATATCTTGTTACCATCTGTTTGCATTTAGTCATGGAATGTCAGATACCTCATGGCCTTCACGATCATCTGACTTAAACCCGATAGAACATCTCTGGGACATTATGTTTCGGTCCATTAGGCACTGCCAGGTTGCTCCTCAGGTTTTACACGAGCTCAGGGATGCCCTTTCACAGATCTGGGAGGACATGCCACAAGACACCATCCGTCAACTCATTAGGAGCATGCCGCAACGTTGTCAAGCATGCATACAAGCACGTGGGGCCACACAAGATATTAAGAAGCATTTTGAGTTGCAGAAATTACATTTTGGAAAAATGGACTAGCCTGCCATATCATTATTTCACTCTGATTTTCAGGGTGTCTATACAATTAAGCCCTCTGTAGGCTGAAAACTTTTATTTCCATTAAAAGTGACATCCTTTCGTTCCTGAGACATTGCCCTGTCCATATCTGTATAGATAATTAACATAATTTTTTTTTCACATTGAGGTCTGATTGAGGTTTTCAAAGTGTTCCTTTGATTTTTTTGAGCAGTATATTTGACAGTATTGATAGCTTGTTTTTATTATGTGAAATACACTGTGATCTGCCTGTCAAATATAATTTTTAAAAAAATCCAAGTTTTATTGCTAATACTGTGCACTATTTTGTGTATTATGCACGTTGACAGGTGCCCAGGTCAGATGTGACCAAAATATGTATTTTAGTTTCAAAGGCTAATATTTTATTGCTAATACTGTGCACTATTTTGTGTTTTATGTAGCTTAACATGTGCCCAGGGCCATACGTGACCAAAATATTGAAACAATTAATAAACGTTGGTGTTTTTCCAATACATTCATTAGTGTTGATTTTAACTTTGTTATTAACTTGCTGCTTATCAGTTGCTGAAAAGGTGCATCCCAGCTAAATTTGTTGCTTTGAAAATCTGGCCCAACTAAATTTGTAATTGAATAGCCCTGATCTAGACCCTGGATTGAGACACAGCTTCTGAGTTGCAGCTGTCTAATAAGGTGCTGCTCACACTGGTACACGTGGTAGAGAGAGAAAGACCACATAGCAACAGCTCCTGTGTTTTAAAAAAATGGGGAGGAGTCTGGGACAATTAGTCTTGCTGATTGGAGAAGATAGTGATGAAAGAGTGAACCAGTGATGCAAGCATGGACTGATATAGCCTGTGGTATAATTGGAATCCCGTAGCTGGTCTTTGACCAAGGAGAAGCAGTAGATACACTGATTTATATGACATGTATCATTTAAATACTTTAGAGTAAACTGTGAATAAATGTACCTTGATCAACAAATAACATTACTACATACCTATATACACTCATAAAGTGGTTTAAGGATTTAGTTACACGTTGTCTTCACTTTAAAATGTAACATTCCATTGTGTACCGTTTTTGTTACTTTTTTAACTCCAGTATTTTTTTTTTGTAATTTTACATTTTCTAACATTTTTTGAGCAAGGTAATAGGCACTATAAAGTTGGTGACATCTTTTTGAAAAATAAAAATCATGTTTTTTTTTTTAAAAAAATTAAATTAAATTAAATAAAAACATGATTTTGTATCAATTTGGAAGATTTGTTGTTGTCAGTATATTTTATCTATTTTGTCTTTATTCTTCACTATCAGAAAGTAAGGTACAATATTTTACCTTTGATGTGCAACAGCTTGTCAATGGGGTGGTACCCTCTAAGGTTTAGATTAGATTTGTACCCTTGACAGTGAGTTTTTATTTGTACTCACATCATACAAGCCAGGACAGCCAGTGTCCTTGGTGAGAGTCTCCTGCAGGAGAAAAGTAGCACTGTGGCAGTAAGACTTTTTTTGGGGATCACAGAAATGCAATGATTACAAACAATATCTGCTCCTTGCTGTCGTAAATTACTCACCATCCATGGAGTGGGTCACACATGGTGTATGACGCAGAGTCAACTGCCATAGAGATGTTGTCCTCTCTTCTCACTGCCACTGCCGATCTGTGTGATTATGAGCCTGATGTTATTCACTCTCTCCATAATAATCTTACTATCATCCTCAATATCCCGAGATAAGCATTAATGTATTAAACTAGCCTTGTTATCCCATGATAATGCACTGATTTACAGTATCTCGTTATCCTGTGATAACAAATTCATTATTTCGTGATCGCAAGATAACTTACTGAAAAAATATATTAGCAATCATGGCTGCTTTCAGCTTCTGTACTTATTACAACTTTACGTTACTTCATAACATTGATGCCTACTTCAATCTACTTGAATGTGGTTTTAGTTCAGTCCATCAGCTTTAGTTTTTTTACTAAAGACTCAAGTTTTTGCAGAGCTACACAGGAAGACTGTGGGCAGAGAGCAAAAACTATATAAATAAATAAATCATAAGGACAAAGTCTTTATACTGAAGTGTAGTTATTTATTATTTTTTTCTGAAATTGTGTTTGTATGGTACATTTACACACAACACACCATGATTTTTTTGAAAGTTTTGAGTACATACAATGTCAATGCAAAGACATGAGTAGATGCAAATATCGTGTCAGATATCCTGGTCAACGTAAATACCGTGAAGCCAGTTCCACAAAATTAGCATTGTTGGCTGCAGACATTCAAACTGAAATATTTGAGCCCGAGTCAAAAATTTATCCTATTTTCACACAAACATCAACACCATTATTTACTGTATGGAATGTTGTGTGATTGTTTTTGTAAATATGTGATTACATGTGTCTCTTTAGAATATACCTTTATTGTAAAATTGCTTGCTCACAAATACCACAACACTATGGATTATTGTGTCTTTAGGGATGAACATATCAAGAGAAAGAAATAAAGCTATTCAACAATCCCTGTGGATTATCTACCAAATGTTCACAAGCTTGTGTGTGCCTAAATGTACATGCAAATGCACACATGTACACAACCCATTATAGAAACCTACCACACTATAACATGGTACCTGACTATAAAGTTAGCTTCAGGGTGAATATTTCTTAACCCTCAGATCCAGTGTATGTACAGTGTATGTAGCTTAGAGGTTTAGCTTCAAGATGCAGTGAAACATCAATTCTGCAAACACATATCAGGCTTTTTACTAAAGGCACTTTACTTTCTCATATGCAATTGGATGATATTCAATGCTATTTTACACTTAGGGAATGGTCCTGAAACCCAGTACTAAATTGGCTCTGGGGCTAAATTTTGAAGCACTACCATTAACAGTTTTGTTAATGGTATTGGACACAATCAAATTGTACAATGGATATTCATTGTTACCAGCCCTGAGGAGAGCTCTGTGTTTGTCTGTGTCTGTCACACACAGGCCTGCTGCAACTAAGTCACAGTGAAGAAAGTTAAACGTTCAAATGTCTGGTTATGTTGCACTAAAACTGACATCAATAACAGTTGCTGCCTCAAAGACAACAAGACATTTGCTTGTGCTAGCTTTCCTGCTGAGCTTATAGACTGTGGTGGGAAATCACTGGGCAGATATTTCCTCCAGAACAGAAGCTGTAGCTGCTTCGTTTTGACACTCTTACTTGTACAAGTAAGTAAAACACATATAGACACTTGATCAGGAGGAGTCTGGACATTTATTTCTTCTAACAAGCATAGAGCATTTCACATTAGTGCCTTCTTTGCCTTGGCTAACACTAAACCTGCCTCTACACTACAGCACTCTCACATGTGGGACAGAAAAATACAGTGTTCAGTAGCCTAGCTAGTACATCTCCCAAGCCCTTCCCCTCAGGTGAGTTAATAATAATGATTAGTTAGTTAAAAGATCAGCTATCTTTGAATTCTCTCTGAAACTGAGATATTCAGGAAAAATAAAAATCTGTATCTAAGTTTGATTACATTAATTTATTGAAAACATTACATTGAGTCTGAGCATAGACCTCCTTCAAGTATTTACAAATATAATGAACTCATCATTCAAATTTAACATCCCGCCCAAACACACAAATCACAGATTCATGATTTCTCTCCTGTATGAGCTCTCATGTGCATTTTAAGATGCCACCTTCTTGTAAATGTTTTCTTACAAACATCACAGCTAAAAGGTTTCTCTCCTGAATGGACCATCATGTGTCTTTTAAGATTACTTTTCTTTGTAAATTTTTTCCCACAGATATTACAATCTTGTGGTTTCTCTCCTCTATGAATTTTCATATGTGCCTTAAGAGAACTCTTCAGTGTGAATCTTTCCCCACAAACATCACAACTACAAGGTTTCTCGCCACTATGGACCCTCAGATGTTTCATAAAATTACACTTGTATGTAAATCTTTTTCCACAAACATCACAACTACATGGTTTTTCTTCAGAATGAACCATCATGTGTCTGGTAAGAATAGACTTCTGTGTAAATCTTTCTCCACACACATCACAGCAGAATGGTTTCTCTCCTGTATGAATCATTTTGTGCCTCTTAACATCACTCTTCTTTGCAAATCTTTTTCCACAAACATCACAGCTACATGGCTTTTCTTCTGTATGGACCATCATATGTCTTTTAACTACAGCCTTCTGTGTAAATCTTTCCCCACAAACATCACAGCTAAATGGTTTTTCTCCAGTATGGACCATCGTGTGTCTCTTAACGTCGCTCTTCTTTGTAAAGCTTTTCCCACAGAAATTACAGTTATATGGTTTCTCTCCTCCATAGACTTCTGGTGAGAGTCTCTGTAGTTGATGTTTATCAAGAGCTTCACTTTCCTTGAAATCATCACCACTGTCTTCAGTCTCAGACGAGTCATTTCCAACAGCTTCTGTTTTTATGGGTCGCGCAGAGGCTGTGTCTGGAGACACCATCTCTTGGGTCTCCACAGTTTGGATTTGATGAGGATGTGAGTACTGAGATTCCTCTTCATCATCTTCAGTCTTCACATAGATAATATTGAGTAAGAACTTTTTACCATCAGCATCTTCCAGAAGATGCTCACCCTCCTGACTGGTCCAAAACTCTTCCTCTTCCTCTTTGATGCAAGGCCTCTCTGGGTCCTCCTGTTCAGGGCTGGTGATCAGCTCAGTGGGAAGCTCTTCTTTGATCACCAACAGATGCTGGACATCTACAGGGAACAATGAAACAAGCAAACATTGTGGAAAATATTTGTTACATTTGCCTGTCAAAGTTAAAATATTAACATAAACTCATTTTCACACCACAATTTTTTTTTAAAAAAAATGTATTTTTAAAAAATTGATATACAATGCCATTTTAAGCATAAGCATAAATGAGTGCTCCAGTGAGATAGAGGTATTGTTGAGTGTATGTGTGAGCCTGAAAGTGAGGCAGGGGTTGAGTGAGAGAAGGAGCAGCACAGTTGAGAGCGTGTGTGCTTGAACTGAGTGAGTGATTGAGCAAGAGAGGGCGTGGTGCAGTTGTGTATGTGCGTAACTGTAAACATTATTTGTACTAATACATGTTTTCTGCTAAGTTGGTGGACTAAAGTGCTCATTACTGCAGTTACTACCACAGTTACTTTTTCAGCTAAGTCCTTAGCATGTGTGGTGCAGCAGCGAAAAGTGAAAAATTCACATCATAAAATAAATATCATTTTTCAGTATGAACTGATAGGTACAGTTTAGAATTCAATTTAAAATCCTCCTCCTCACGTACAAAGCACTTAATGATCAGGCCCCATCATATCTTAAAGATCTAGTTTCACCTTATCATCCCAACACATCACTTCGGTCCCAAAACACAGGCTTACTTATAGTTCCCAGAGTCCATAAGAGTAGAATGGGAGGCAGAGCCTTTAGTTACCAGGCTCCTCTCCTGTGGAACCAACTGCCAATGTCGGTTCGGGAGGCGGACACTGTCTGTATTTAAAGTTAGACTTAAAACCTTTCTTTTTGATAAAGCTTATAGTTAGAGCTGGCTCAGGGAAACCTGAACCATCTCTTAGTTATGCTGCTATAGACCTAGACTGCTGGGGGATTTCCTGTGGTGCACTCACACTCACTCTCTCACACTCAGGGTATGAATGTGACTTAATTATATGTCATTAACCTTTTTTTTTTCTCTCCCAAGTCTATGTCTGCCTCCTTCATCCTCTCTCTGTGTCCTCATTTTGCAGGCTGCAGGATCCAGTTTTGATGATGATGATATTATTATTATTACTATCACTAACAACTGCTGTCATTATTATTATGCTCTGATTAAAAGTTAATCAGTATAATTCCTTATCAATAATCTCTGCTGCTGCTTGTATAAATGACACTGTAGTTCTATAAACATGACATAACTGATTCTAAACTTGATACAACTGTTGTATATTTGCTCCTGGTCTCTCTCTTCTGTCTCTCCCTCACCTCCCTCTTTTTCTTTCTCTCCCTCCTTTCTGTCCTCCACCTCTCCTCTGTCCCCCATTTTCCTCTCACCCCAACCGGTCGAGGCAGATGACCGCACATCTTTGAGTCTGGTTCTGTCAGAGATTTCTTCCTGTTAAAAGGGAGTTTTTTCTCTCCACTGCCCCCTAGTGTTTGCTCATTGTGTGAACTGTTGGGTTTCTTTTCTCTCTGTAATATTGTAAAGGTTTTGGCCTTATTATGTACAGTGCCTTGAGATAATGTATGTTGTGATTTGGCGCTATACAAATAAAATTGTATTGAATTGAATTGAATTAAGCCAGGATGAACTTAGTAGCATAAATTAAGGCCTGCTTTCTCAGATATCCTGGATATTTTAACTATACTTTCATACAACAGGTCCATGTGGAGTAAGCCACCCTCAGGCATAAACTGACCATGTGTTAAAAAAGAAAAGTTAAGTGAGGCTAAAGTTGGCCAATCTATCATCTGTCATGTGAACTTAGATAGAGATATGATACTTAAAAGCAAACAGTCCCACTTATGTCTATTATTATATATTATTAACTAGGTGTAAGTGAAATTAATTTGCACAATGTCAAATATATATACATATACAAACAATATGATATTATGTTAAGCACAGCTACACTTGGCATTAAAATGTGTTTTCTGTGATCAGATTACAATCGGATAGCACCTGACCACTTAAGTAAAGATGTAAATACACCCGAGGACGGAATGTGATTCAATCTGAGACCTGACGATGAGTGAGTGAGTGGTTCTATCGTCTCGGTTAATATGTTGTCGAACTACAGTAAACACTCCGTGTTCTGAGTGATTCACTGCCGTATCGTCTTACCTGTTGAACAGTCTTCAGTCAACCTCTCTGGATTATCTGAACACAGTCTCTCCTGTTTCATCATTCTGTTTACGGTATATAGTCGTTAGCTACGACCCTGTTGCTCACTAACGATGACCGGGAGTTCCTGTTTGGGGCAGTTACGATTCCACACACCGGCGTTTGCTACTAGCGCTAACTTCAGCTAAGACGTTTCTTGCGGAGCAAATGCACGGATGCTAACAGTGTTAGCCGGTCTGCAGAGACGTGCAAAAACAAAAGCAGCAGTTCTAAAGTCAATTAGGATGATGTAACAATGGACTACGGTTTGCTGCTGGAACAGAACTAGAAAATCTCAAGTATAAACAAGGAAGTCTTTTTCTTCTTTTTAGAGGTTTTTCATTGAGGTTGGCAAACAACGATTTGGTGCATTACCGCCACCATCTGGTATGGAGTGTGGATCAAAATGTTACCAATTCTACTGCTAAGAGAAAAAAGTATAGCATAAATATACTGTATATGTATACACATATATACGTGTATACATACATATACACGCATATGTATATATACATATATGTGTGTATACATATGTATGTACAGTATGTATGTATGTATGTATACATACATACATACACATATATAGTTTGGTTCATTGAGTGTGTCAAAACTGTCACAGTTAAGAGAGAAACTAATAAAGAGAAAGAGTTAAAAAGAGGAAAAGTGTGCCGGTGAAATGGTTAGGAAAAAATGGAAAAGCATGAAAAATGTTTGAGAATGTGGAAAGAAGAGGGTAATAGGCCGGGAGCCAGACCCACTCTACAGGATGTTTTTTGCTAACTTTTTTTTCACTATTATTTCCTGTTATGTTATACCTTGGGCCATCACAAGTTGACACTGACCACCCCAACTCAGCCCCATTCGGTCTCAGCGGCCAAAAAAAAACCCTTTATGGGAAAAGCTTTTGGCCAAATTATATAATTGTAAATATTAAGGTACTGCAACCACATAAATGGTCCTATAACCCTAAAATTTTGCATAGTGCATCCTGACACATAGGAGAAACTAGCAGAAAAAGACTATGGGGATTTCTGCCTTTTTACTGTCATATATCACCCTCAACATAGCCCAAAAGGCAAAACAATATCTGTCCGTCTGACAAATTGTCATCAAAAGTGATCATTTTCAATCATTTTATTATACATATCACTGCCTCAGATGTTCATGAAAAACATCCCAAGTTTATAAGCTTCAATTTAGGAACAAGTTGACCTTTCTATCTAGAGGATTACAGCTGCTATGACCAAAGTTCTCCACTGTACCTCAAATCGGAGAAAACACAACTTTCAAGCATTGCCATTCTATATGGGATTAAGCATATTTCTTGCATACAAATAATATTTTATAAAAGAGCTGAGACTTGACTTATGTACTTGTAGACTACATGAAGTGAATTACATGAAAAATGAGTAATGTTATGCCCCAGGTGGACTGGGGTCAGGGTGCAACACAGGGTGCGATCACACAAAATCAGTTAACCAAATGTGAGATTTATAAAAGGGCAAAGTACACACAACAAGGAATAAAGATGACTGGTGCGGTCTGTTATCAAAAAGCCGATCTTCAATACAGTAAATAACCTTCTGTATAAGTAAGCCTTCTTTACAGCCAAATGGCTAAACTAAAATACAGCTCAAACATAAAATAGAAAACATTTCTTTGGTTCTTAGTTTTTCTGTTGCGCATTCATGCTGTACTTTGACTGCTCATGTCAGTGTATTGTATTAGTGCAGAATGAGCTTTCAATCATTATTTTCCTCTTCTTCCTCATTTTCATCCATATTATCATTCAAGTCATCTTCATCTGTTTCCTCCCCTACCAAGACATCAACCAGGGCTTTGGGGATGACATCGCCCTCAAACCATAGTGGTTTTAGCTTGCCTGTCTCTGTGTTTATGTGAAATCCATGGTCGAGGAGGCATGGGATCTCTGGGTAGTGCTCATGAGCCCTCTTCCAGATGCAATACTTGAAAGTTTAGTCGTTTCATGTGCTATAAGAGGACCCTCTTGCAAGGTGGGAAGGTCGAGAGGTCAACGGAGAGACCCTGACGAAGCTCAAGGCTTTAGCTACACATCTTCTTCACTTTAATCATTCTTGCCTTATCGACCTTCTTGATTCGACGACTGAATCCATAGAGGCAACAGGTGAACTTTTCAACACCACTAAGAATCTGTTCATTGAGCTCCCAAGAGTTACCCACTTTAGCAAAGATCTGAATAAACTCTGAATTCTGATTAAGAATCTTCATCGGTTGGGCCTTCCCTTTGCCTTTGAATGCTGAAGTGCAGTCGGCACCAGTGAATGCATGCAAGGCCAGAAGAGCTGAAATGTGTTCCTCAGAATAATCGTCTTCAGCCAGCTGGTTGATGTTGATTAGTCTATCTCCCATGTCAAAGATGACATTGACAGTTGATGACTTGGCATAATACAGAAGGATGACTCTAACTGTTCTGATGTGAGGCATTTTGGTTTTACTGCATGTAAATGATCACCCTCACACCTGTTTCTTCATGTTTTCAACAGATTTCTGGTAGAAGTTCTTTTGTCATAACTCCAGCATTACATTCCAACTTGAACGCTTGACCAGCTTCTATGAAAATGATAGGCCTTCAAAGGATGTCTTCCATCATATCTTGAGAGCTCCAGTGATCCAGAAGTAAATGAATGAGTGCCTTCTTGTTTTCATCATTTGTAATAAAACGATTCCAATCAGCGGGTCGATCAACATTCAGCCCACTAACTATAAAATGTTCAACACAACCTCTGCAGTCTCTCTCAGCTGATTTTGGTGAATAAAGACGGTCAATGTAAGTGTCTGTGCTGAATACTTTTTTCAGCTGCAGGAAGTAGACTTTTGAAGGTGCGCTCTGATATAGCCTTCATTGTCTGAGGTACATCGTGCATGTAGAATGAGAAGTTTCCATCTTGAATGAGAGCACATTGGCTTGGAGAAGGAAGTTGTGCATTCTCAGTATCTTTGATCGTGTGGTTCATTCCTTTTGCTTAGTTGTTTTTTGCGAAAAAGCCATCGATTGTTGAGATGGAGTATGGCGTCAGAGTCAGGGGATAGGTCATTAGGTCAGAGATTCTTATTTGTGACTTTAGTTCCTGTGATTTGATGATCTGAAAAATAAACCCTTGTAGCCTTGTACTGGATCACTTTCTGGTTTGATGCCACACACTTCCTTTTAGGTGTGGTAAACGACATTGTCTTGAATCTGTTCCTCTTGATGGGTTCAAAGAAAAGGACCTTTTTTGTTTGAAGTCATGGCTTCTACAAACTCTCCTTTGACATGGGCAGTCAGGATATGACATTTATGACTAGGATCATTCCACAGATCCTAGCAGAATATGTCCCACACCCTGAGTTTGACTTGAGCCATTTCATAGCTGTTTCTTCTATTGTTTTGTCTCTGTGGCAGAGGTTGCCTGGAATATGTGATCTGGAAACACTGATTGCTCCAGCGCGCAAAAGTTTCTCAGATCCCAAGTAGTGAGGTGAGGAATCTTGCCTAGTTCTGCTGGTCTGAGCAGAGTGAGCTTTTCCAGTAATGCAGTTCCCTCTGGAGGGAGTGGTTCATGAGTTTCTAGATACTTGTCATACAGGAGTCTCTCTAGAGCTTCCAGCATAAATTTGTGTGTATTCATTGATGTGTCACAATTCTTTTCATCGGTGACCCCAGCCACAAAGCCAGTGGTGATCAGTTTTGCTTCCAAAGCCACTTCTACCCATCCACTCCCTTGACAGTATCTTCTGCCTATGCCTTTCAAGTATGCTCTCACTAGCTAGCTACATTGGGCAGGCTATGCTGGCTAACAATCTGACAAGTTAACTAGCTAAGGTTATCAATCTAGAAGTAGAGTGGACGACTTTCATGTAGAAATATATAGGACACCAATCTCCCAACAGATTCAATATCAATCTCCTATAACCACAAAAATAGATTAACTTACCTCCAAATTGTCTTTGCTGATATACTTCATGTGACAGGAAGCGTTAGAGTGTTGGATGTGTAACGTGGTGTAACCTGGTTACCCTGGCTGGTCTACCTGGGGCCTTAATATTATTTATTTTTCATGTAATTCACTTCATGTAGTATAGCAGTACATAAGTCAAGTTTTAAATCAGTATTGTTTATATGCAAGAAATATGCTTAATCCCATATAGAATGGCAATTTGAGGTACAGTGGAGAACTTTGGTCATAGCAGCTGTAAAAAGGCAGCAATACCCATAATCTTTTTCTGCTAGTTTCCCCTATGTGTCAGGATACACTGTGCAAAATTTTAGGGTTATATGTCCATTTATGTGGTTGCAGTACTTTAATATTTACAATTATATAATTTGGCCAAAAGCTTTTTCCATGAAGGGTGTTGTCCACTGAAACCAAACGGGGCTGAGTTGGGGGTGGTCAGTATCGACTTGTGATGGCCCAAGGTATAACATAACAGGAAATAATAGTAAAAAAAAAGGTAGCAAAAACATCTTGTAGAGTGGGTCTGGGTCCCGGCCTATAAGTTTAGAGAACGAAAGAAATTGCAAGGTGTAATGACGAATTCAAAGGTTAACTCAGATAAGAAGGGAAAGGCTGAAAAATCTACCAGTAAAAAAAAAAAAAAAAGCGCACACACATCCACTCTCTGTCCTTCTCTTTCAGGGTTCAGCGGGCCGCTCCTCAACGCCGCTCCACCTTCTCCCTATGGGCCAATGAACAACGAGGTACCAGATGTCAAAGCCCAGGAGGAAGTCCTTGCTTCAGCCAATGCCCAGGGACCACCTCCTACAGCTCCTGTTCCACATCCGCCCACTCCGATGACGCCACTTCAGCCTCCAATGCATGCAATGGGACAAATGTCTCCATCTTGTGGACAAGTACAAAACTCCACCCCTCTAAGGAGATTTGTTCCATTTTATCCATCTAAAAGTCCAGTGGCTCAGTGCAACAGATCAAAGGACAGAGTTGGACAGATTCAAACAATGCCTGAGACAAGGATGGCATCTCCAATTTAGGATGCACAAAGCAACGACCAATACCGCGATGCAGTTGACAGACTGTAATGCCCTGATTGCAGCATTTCCAGTCCGGGTGGACATGTCCAAGATCTCCAGCTGCAAACAGAATCCACAGGAATCTGTGCCTGACTACTACCAACGACTCGTCACCATCTTCAACCAACATGGTGGCATCGACAAGCCTGATGACCGAGGCCAGGTCACAGGCCACTGGGAAACCCAACTCACACAAGCTTTCATCCACGACTAGCGTGCTGAGGTGAGAGACAAAGTTCAGACAAAGTTCTTGGAATGTGCTCTTATTGCAGAAACTTCATTCCAAATTACTCAACACTTGAGGCTCCACTGAGCGCCCTCATTCATGGCAGAGGCCTGGCCACACATGATCACGTGCAGTGGACCCCTGAGGCAGAAAAAGCATTTGTGAAACTTAAACAGGCACTCCAATCTCTGCCTACTCTGGGTCTTCCTGATCTTGCTAAACATTTCTTTCCTCATTATGTGAAAATGACACACAGGTTAGACGATGCGTCAGAAGGGGAAATGATACATATGATGAACACTAACTAAGGGCTTTTCACTCTCTAAATCTAAAGCCCATTTAAGATTATCTTTGCTGTCCCACCTCATGTGGGAATCATCCACCCTGCTAATTTGGCTCCATCTACAGCACTTTGCGAACACGGTGTTCTGTCTTATTGTGCTAATATGACTTCCTCCCTTACTAACATCAGAAACACAGTGTCTGCAGCTCTCCCTAAACCAGCAGAGGGTCTGCTCCATAACCTATAACCAGGTGACTTTGTGGTTGTAAAAGACTTCAGGAGAAAAAACTGGCGTGCAAAACGGTGGCTAGGACCATTCCAAATACTGCTGACAACACACACTGCTGTCAAGGTAGCTGAACGAGCTACCTGGATTCACACCAGCCACTGCAGGAAGGTACCACCTCCAGCAGATCCTCCCACTGATGTGGTCACCCAGGTCCTTTCAAGGAATCATCACAACAATCACTGGATTTCACACACATACAAAAATCCAGGCTGCGTTGACTCAGCATGACTTAGAGTCGCTCCAGTGATACACACGAATGCACACACCGAAGAATACACACCTGACAGGCCTTGTGTAGCTGAAGACTCTCCAATCAAGCATCAGGACGGATTCTTCACACACATACACACTTTTCGTTCGTGAAGTGAGGTGGAAACCTAACGGTGTCAACACAAACCTCTCTCTCACTAGCATCATTTTACATTGCCATAACCTGGAGCCTGAATGGACACTTACTGATCTTGACCAAGTTCCTATTTCTGAAATACACTGTTATACCACTGTGAACTGGATGCTTTAAAAACAAAACTGTTTTTTTTCTTGTTCTTTGTAGTGTACTGTTTATCTTCTGTATTACTTTGATCATATTTCTACTGTTTCGTTTCAAGTAATTGTATCACATTCAATTTTAACTATGGAACGTACACGTCCATGGCATCCTTTCCAATACCCAAGCTTATGTGGCCTATGAAGTACAATGTGTTGTCCCTGTTATTTGGCTGACTGTTTCCTTTAAAAATGTGATAATTTCAGCTGTAAACTCAACTTCTAGCATCTCATGCACAACTGGACCTGACTTACCCCTTGCTCAATTGACTCCACGCAACCCCACTGATGACTACGTACCTGCACACACACACACACGTATTTGTCGTTCTCTAAAACCATTTAACCTTGACCCAATGACTCAGAAGTGGTTGCAAAACAACTTAACTACACCGCACGCACAATTACGCAATCATCCTGTGTAGTGTGTTTGTCCTCTAATCCTGCCATATGAAGAGAATCCGTTAACTGACTGTCCCTTCTCGTGGCGCGTTCTGTATTACCATAATTCCTCATCTACTTCACGTCCATTCACCTTTAATCCATCTTCTAATCGCTCCCATGAAACTATTCAGCATGTATCTTAT
Organism: Brachirus orientalis; assembly: GCA_016785285.1. NCBI lineage: Eukaryota > Metazoa > Chordata > Actinopteri > Pleuronectiformes > Soleidae > Brachirus > Brachirus orientalis. Next base: position 29,834 of record JAFBJR010000203.1, on the reverse strand, counting down.
ACTTTGGACCAAACCTCGTACTTAGAATTTGTTTTGTGTCAGAGTCACATCCTTCTAGTGATTGGTATGCTGCATATATGTACGGTGTGTTCACTACATCTCACAAATTTAGATTTCGCAACATTCCTTATCCAACCACGAGGCTGATCTGGTCTATGAGCACATGTTACACTTCTGACATCAGGCTGGCTGTTCCTGTGGAATCACACGCATCTCGCACCAAAAAATCTGTTCCAGGTACTTTTGATGACAAGGTGTACATAGATGCAATTGGCGTTCCTAGATGTGTCCCAAATGACTTCAAAGCTCATAATCAAATTGCTGCTGGATTTGAATCTTTCCTTTGCTTTTTGTGTACGGTGAATAAGAATGTAGATCAGATTAATTACCTATTTTATAAACAACAACATGTCATCAATTATACTCTTGATGCTCTCACTGGCCTTGCTGAACAAATTTCTGCTTCATCTCTCATGACATGCCAAAATAGAATGGCTCTTGACATGATATTGGCCGAAAAAGGAGGAGTTTGTGTTTTATTTGGTGACTCATGTTGTACTTTCATCCCCAACAACACCGCCCCTGATGGTTCTGTCACTCGTGCCCTGGAGGTCCTCTGTAGTCTTAGGGAAGAATTGGCTGAAAACTCTGGTGTTGACACTTCCATGTGGGGATGGTTTGATTCAGTTTTTGGTAAATGGAAAGCCCTGATGCTCTCTCTCTCCTCACAGGTGTCATCATCGGTGGTACTGTTTTGGCCCTGTGTGGTTGTTGCATTGTTCCCTGTGTTTGGGGACTGACTGTGCATGCTATTGATAAATCCGTCTCTCACCAAATGTTACATTACACTGCTCTCCCTACCTCTGCACACCCTGACTTTCCTCCTCCTGACTGGATTGATAATTTTGACAAGCACAGCCCTGACTCTGACACTGTTCCTTGCCCTGTTTAAATGACATAGTAAAAACTCCCTCTCCATTTTTTAGGTTTCTAAATGTAAATACTGTCATTTTTCAAATGTTACAGCTTAGCTATTTGTGTTAGGTGTTTGTGCCACAAAAACAGCATCTGCATTTTTTTCTCTCCATCCTTTTATGATGTATTTTAAACCAGTGATGGTGTAATACATGTGATGTCCATCAGGATAGTTCATGGTATTGTATTGGTGTTTTATTCAGTAGTTTGTTTTAAACTTTGAATTTCCATTATCCCCTGGGCGGTTTTGAATCAGTATTTTGAATATATCTTGGTGATTGTTTTTTTTTTCTGAATTAGTATTTTGATTTTATTAATGATTTTTTGTTGTTGTTTTGAATCAGTGTTTTGATTTTGATTATGTTTTCTGTTTGTTGACCTGTTTGTTTCCATTGGAATTTTCCTTCTAGTTGATCTTCAAGATTCAAGATTCAAGATTCCTTTATTGTCATTCAAACATAATCATCACAGATGCACTGTTGAACGAGATTATGATGCATTGGCCACAGAAAAAACTGGATAAGCACCGAAGATAGAAGATAGAATAAAAGAATAAAAATAATAATAAGTTATAATAAAAGAAAGCCTGTCAGCAGGAATGATTTATAATATATAATATAAATAATAGCAAAATGTCTGTGCAAAAGAGTATTGTTCAACAACAGAGGTAGATGAGTTAAGAGGTAGTTAAGTTGAAAATATTGAGGTTTCTTGTAGAGTTCAAAAGTCTGATGGCAGATGGGTAGAAACTATCCCATAGCCTCACTGTTCTGCATGGCAGGCTGCGGTACCTTCTTCCTGACGGTAGGAGAGAGAACAGTCTATGAGAGGGGTGAGTGGAATCCCTGGCGACTTGCTTTGCCAGGTGGCAGTGATACCCCAATGATTTTTTCCGCTGACCTCACCACTCTCCTCAGTGCCTTCCTGTCTGAGGCACTTCTGCTCTCATGCCACAGAGATGCTACTGGTTAGCACACTCTTAATGGTGCCTCTGTAGAAGGTGGTGAGGATTGATGGACTGAGGTGTGCTCTCTTTAGCCTCTGCAGGAAGTGCAGGCGCTGGGGGCACTTTTTTACAGTGGATGAGATGTGCAGCGACCAGGAGAGGTTATCAGTTACTTGAACCCCCAGGAACTTGGTGTGTGGGACGATCTCCACAGCAGTGTCCTTGATGTAGAGCGTGGTGTGCACAGGCCGCTTCCTCCTGAAGTCGATCACCAGTTCTTTGGTTTTCTCCACATTCAGGAGCAGGTTGTTACTGCTGCACCAGTCTACAAAATGTTTCACCTCCTCTCTGTAGTGCTTCTCCTGCCGTCCTGGATGAGACCCACCACTGTTGTGTCGTCCACATACTTGATGATGTGGTTTGTGTTGTACTTAGCACAACAGTCATGGATCATCAGGGTGAACAGTAGGGGGCTGAGAACACACCCCTGCTGAGAGCCTGTGCTCAGCGTGATGGTGTCTGACCTATTTCTCCTTCCCCATACAAATTGAGGCCTGTCTGTTAAAAAGTCCAATATCCAATTTTGCAGGGGAGTGTTCAGTCCAAGTGGGCCTAGTTTGTTGATGAGATGCTGTGGGATGATGGTATTAAAGGCCGAGCTGAAGTCCGCAAACAGCATCCGAACCATTGTGTTATTATGTTCAAGGTGTTCCACGGACAGGGGGAGTGCAGTGGATATAGCATCTTCAGTGGAGCGGTTTGGGCGATATGCAAATTGAAGTGGGTCTAGTGAGGGGGGTAGGATGGAGGTGATGTAACCTTTGACCAACCTTTTGAAGCACTTCATGATTATGGGTGTTAGTGCTACTGGACGATAGTCATTCAAAGTTGTTACTGTGGGTTTTTTTGGAACCGGGATGATTGCTGAGGCTTTATAGCAGGAGGGCACAACAGCTTGACACAGAGAGATGTTAAATATATCTGTAAAGACATGCGTCAGCTGTTCTGCACACTCCTTGAGCACACGGCCTGGTATCTGATCGGGACCAGCAGACTTCCTTGTATTGATCCTCCTTAAGGTCTTAAGGCTGTTCCTCATGATGTGGAGTGGCCTTCACTGCAGGCATGTTGTTAAATGCCTCAAACCGATCAAAGTGAATATTGAGCTGATTCAGGGAAGCGATGTTCTCATCACAGGGTTGGGGAGTGATCTTATAATCCGTAACAGAGTTGATTCCCTGTCACAGTCTCCTGCTGTCCCTGTGATCCTGAAAATGGTCTTGGATTTTGTGACCATGGGCCCTTTTAGCCAGTCTGACTGCTTTGTTCAGCCTCTGGCCATACAGTCACCAGTTTTGAGGAGAGCCTTGTCCTGGTGAGCAGGGGTCTGTATGCCGGTATCAGCATAACAGAGATGTGGTCTGATGAGCCTAGATGGGGGCGGGGGGCTGCTTTAGATGCTGCTTTGATGTTTGTGCATGCGTGATCCAGTATATTGTCACCTCTAGTTGCAAAGTCCACATGCTGGTAAAAATGAGGGAGAACCTTCCTCATATTGGCCTGGTTGAAATCCCCAGCAACAATGAAAACTCCCTCAGGATAGGTGCTTTGCAGATTGTTGATGTAATGGTAGAGGATATCCAGGGCAGCTTTTGTATCTGCATCAGGGGAATGTAAACAGCAATGATGAATATGACAGAGAATTCCCGTGGAAGATAGAGGGGGTGGCATTTGACTGCCACAACCTCAATGTAAGAAGGTCTTTTTTGTGTCCTTGCACCATCTGTTATTGATGTAGATGCATAAACCTCTGCCTCGTTTCTTGCCGCTGAGAGTGCCGCTCCGATCAGCCCGGTGTGTTGTTAGTCCCGCTATGCTAATAGCATCCTCCGTGATTGTGTCATTTAGCCAGGTCTCAATGAAAACTAGCACACAACAGTCTCTCACCTCCCTCGTTGATATGATGTCCAGTCTGATGTAATCCAGTTTGTTCTCCAGTGAGCAGGTATTTGACAGCAGAATCGATGGAAGTGGCGTTCTGCAAGGGTTAGCCTTAGCCCTAGCCCTAGCTCCACCACGAACTCCCCGCTTCTGCTTTCACATACATTGCCATCTACGTCTCCTCTGGAAGCGGGTGGCACTGTTGGAGGGTGCCAGTGCTGAGCAGGCCTCATCTTGTGTGCGCAGCAGTCCAAGGGTTTCCAGTAAGTCCGTGGTGTGTGAATCCATGAAGTCTTACATTCAAAAGGGGGGAAATGTATACACAACTATACACAACTTGTTTCATTATAACCAATAAGATATACCAGCGCGACCTTGGACAATTGCTGCCTCCCTAAAAACTTCTATCTGTTTCCCATGACTTTGCCTCCTCCCTGTGTAGCCTTTGGTCTATAAGAAGCTGTGATTCACTCCACCATTTTGAACTCCTTTACAGATAAACCTTGTGCTCTGTTAACTCGTTCCTTCTGCAGAATTAAACATAAAAGACAATCTGGTGGACTCTTGAAGTTCTTTATTTCTATCTTACCCTGGAACACACGAAATTTCTGCAACACTGCTCCCCAGTCCCTACCAACTAAACATCTCATTATGTTCAATATTTTCCTACATTTGTCCATTACTTTCTGAATATGTACCTTCGATGTTACTTTTTCATCAAACCATATCCCTAAAAGTTTTAAGCATTTCACTCTCTCCAGTTCCTGATTGTATAGTTTGTTTTATTCCACCATTAATTATTTTATTTGCAAATATTGTCATATTTGTCTGATTAACTGAAAATTTAAAACCCCATTTATATGACCACCCTTTTATTAACAGCCCTTTGTACCTTTTACAATGAAATCACACAGCACAGAAAAGTTACTGGGTCCATGGTACATCTTCATTTTCTAAAGCCATTCTGGTATTAAGTAATATATCCTTTCTGACCATATTGTCACTTTAGATGACATCACCATGGTGTCCAGTTCCACTGTAAGGAACCTTGGAGTTATTTTTGACCAGGATATATCATTTGACTCACATATTAAACACATTTCCAAAACAGCCTTCTTCCACCTGCGGAACATTATGAAAATTAGAAACATTTTATCCTTAAAGGAT
>JAFBJR010000203.1:0-24669 GCA_016785285.1 Brachirus orientalis | reverse complement strand
TTCTATAAACATGACATAACTGACTCTAAACTTGATACAAATGTTGTATATTTGCTCCTGGTCTCTCTCTTCTGTCTCTCCCTCACCTCCCTCTTTTTCTTTCTCTCCTCCCTTTCTGTCCTCCACCTCTCCTCTGTCCCCCATTTTCCTCTCACCCCAACCGGTCGAGGCAGATGACCGCACATCTTTGAGTCTGGTTCTGTCAGAGATTTCTTCCTGTTAAAAGGGAGTTTTTTTTCTCCACTGCCCCCTAGTGTTTGCTCATTGTGCGAACTGTTGGGTTTCTTTTCTCTCTGTAATATTGTAAAGGTTTTGGCCTTATTATGTACAGTGCCTTGAGATAATGTATGTTGTGATTTGGTGCTATACAAATAAAATTGAATTGAATTGAATTGTTCTTTTTTCTTCCTCGCCTGCAGTTGTACCTCCTTTTCTAGACGGTCATTGAAGAACAGGGAGGAGCTGCTGCTGTTGCTGCTGCTGCTGCTGCATGGACTGTGTGTGGGCCATACCTGACTGATGAGGAAGTGAGTTTTACTTTATAACTTAACACCTAAGTTTAAATTTAGAGAGGCTTTTCTTTACTTTTATTTCCTGTCATTGGAAAATAAAAGTTGGACAGTGCACAGCAGGATCCAGCAGGAGCCAAAGGAAGGCTCAACCATGTTCTCCTCAACTCCTGCAGGAGTGTCTGATCCAGAATCCTCTTCAGGTGGAGCAGGACAGAGAGGAGAATGAAGATGGCCACTTGAATGCTGGATTCCACCTTCATCTGAAATCAGTCAACACCAGCACGACTTTGGACAATAGCAGCACGGTGGTGCAGTGGTTAACACTGTCACCTCACAGAAAGAAGGTTCTGTGTTGGATCCCAGTGTTCTGCAGGGGCCTTTCTGGGTGGAGTTTGTATGTTCTCAGCGTGTTTGTGTGGGTTTACTCTGGGTACTCCGGTTTCCTCCCACAATCCAAAGATTGATATATAATATAGCTTTTATGTAATATAGCTGTATTGTTAGTTACAATAAAGCTATATTATACTTAAAATTTGTAAGTTAATCTCTCGCACACCCTCATACTGGATGTAACCCCAGACCATGATTTTTCCGCCACCAAACTTAACTGTCTTCTGGGTGAATCTCGGATCCATGTGGGCTCCAGTAGGTCTCCTTCAATATTTGCGGTGGCTGTGATGTAATTCAACCAAAGATTCATCTGAGAAATACACCTGCTGCCACTTTTCCAGTGTTCATCCTTTTAGCAGGCTGTGGGCCTTGGCAAATGCCACACGTTTTTTTTAATTGCCTTTTGTTTAGTGCTGGTTTCTGGGCACTGATTCGACAATGGAGGCCATTTCAAGACAGAATTCTACAAACTGTTCCAGTTGACACGGGGACTTGAAGTGACCAGGCCTGGTGGAGCTCTGCTGCAGTGGATAAGGGGATGGCCTTGGATTTTTGAGCCAGCAAACATTCCTCCTGAGCAGTTGTCTTGCGGGGTCTGCTGGACCTGGGCTTGTCAAAAAAATCACCAGTCTCTTCAAATCTTTTTCTTATTCTTTGTACTTTATGCTGAGACACATTGAAGGTGTCAGCCACCTCAGCAGTGGATCTGGTCTTCAGCCTCTTGATACGCTTTGGTCTCAGGGTGAATCTTAGGCATGTTGTCAGAGGTCAAGTTGCAGTTGATGTGAAAGTCTGGTGTGCTGGGGTTCTTTTTATACACACCCACTAATTGATTGATCAATTATTGATCACAGGTGAGGTTCATTAAATAATCAATCTTTCTTCAGTGAAGCAAATTTATTTTAGTATATTAAACATAATTTGGGAGGGTTTTAGCTTTCATATGAGCCATTTCTAAAACCAATGGATTAATTAAAAGTCAGGTGATAAGCTGTTTTTTCTACACAATGGATAAGTGACAAGACTTTTATATACATATGTATATATATATATATATATATATACATTATTCAAACAGAAGAGGAATGATACTGCTGTTCCAGTTGCAATAACCGTACTTGTGTACTCCCGTACTTGGCGGGTATATACTTGAGTCTTAGGGCTCTAATTTCGAGGCGCAGCCTGCACAGTGGAAATTTCGTCTGGTGCAACAACATGCGCAGCAAATTTGACAATTTGGTAGACTGAGGCAAGCAGAGATGGGTGTAGCTGCGCCAAAGGGGGAGGTGTTGACAGATTCATCTTGGCGCAGTGACAATTTCGTGCCAAAAGGCTGCGCTGAAGGTGCATTTTCGGCAGCTCCAACCTGGTCGGGCTCTAATTTCGTAGACCAGACCAGGTGCAGCGCAGGTGCGCCAGGCCAAGGGGGTGTGTCCAGGCGCATTTTGCAAGTTTCGTGCACAGCGCAGGGTGTGCAGCCAGGCACAAGTACTCCTCTGCCTCCATCTCTCCTACCAGCAAGTAGCAAAGAGAGGGAGAGTAGGCGTGGCTGGGTCTTCACCAATTAAATGAGCTCCTCTCCTCACCTTTAAATGTGCTGCAGCGAGGCATAGTGTAAGTTTTGTTTCGTGATGGATGATGGAGAAAGCTGCAGTGTCAGACGGAGGAAAACTGATGTTCTGGTCCGTGAGGTCCAAGCTCACAGTGGCCAAATATATGATCACATGAACAGACCTCCATTGCACCTGATGATGCAAAAGGAGCCAAAAGGAGGTTACCAGTATTATTATAAGAAGGAGACTAGTTCAATTAATCAATAAAATTGATGTAACACCATTTTGTTTCATGAGTAATTTTGTGTATCTTTAATGTAAGTAAATTGTGGCCACACATGTATAAACAGAAAATTTAAGGACAGAGCTGTAAAGCAGGTGGTCTCTCCTCCCTGTGCGCTCTGCTGCTCTGTATGTTGCGTGCTGTTGTGTGGTATGCAACATGCACTGTGCGCCACTCAGCCAAGTTACCACTAGACTGGCTGTGCTTCACTTTGCGCTGAGAGTAGCTAGAGGCAGCATAGCGCAGCCTGCGCAGTAGTAATTTCATCTGGTGCAACACCGTGTGCAGCGAATTTGTCTGCACACGGATCTGGCCTGGTCTACGAAATTAATTCATTTCAGTTAATTCATTTTCTCATTTTTTAGAATTCAGTTTGTTTTCTCATTTTACTGACACCTATTGTACTTTGATTTTTTTGAAAATATATGCAAATGAATTCCTGTGATTTCCGGTAGTTCGAGTGTTAAGGGGAAGAAATATTAAATGAATGTTTTTCATTAAATGGAAGCAATTTGCAAACTTCCCTTTTTTCACACTTTTCACTATGGTTGTCAAGTGTTGAAAAAGTATATTCTAATTAATGTTCTGTGATTAATCTTAATTATATAATATATTTGCTATGAAAACATAATTTAGATGCCCGTGAAAACAGATTTGTTAAGTCAAATATTAATAATTCATTAATAATTCATGTTATACGAATTCAAACCAGCAATTCAGCGTAGCTTCAGCTTGGCATTCCTCAGCAATCTGACCTTTTAATTAAATAAAAAAATAAAATAAAATTGAAAAAAAAAAAAATCAATAAAATTGACCTTTCTAGTTTTTCAACTACTTATTATTATTATATCCACCAATATTTGACACCTAACTCCTTCTACAGTTTTCAAGACATTGAAATTCAAACCATTCAAACTTCATCGTGTTCAGGGTGATTAGGAACCAATCTGATGTATTCAGTTTTTTGAAATATTCAATATTTTATGAAATATTCAACATTCTCTGCAAAATTTTTCCCATAGGAAATGAACTGACAAATTTTTCAAACTTTTTCAGCATCTTTCAACTCCTTCTAACTCAGTCATACTTTCAGCTAGAGACACCGTTCAAATTTCAAAATGTAGACAAACTTTACAAGATTATTCAGTGTATGTGTGTGTGTATATACATTTCTGTATACACACACATTCTATCAGACTGAGGACCCTCATTGACATAATGCATTTCTTACCCTAACCTTCACCTAAAACCAATTCTAACCCTAACCCTAAAGCCAGGTCTTAACCCTAAAAAAGCAATTTTATGGGGTGAAAAAAAGTGAGGACCAGCCAAAATCTCCTCACTTTGTCAAAACGATTTTTGGTCCTCACTCTGCAGCAAGTTTGGATGCAGCTGTCTGTGTCTCTGTGTCACACAGACACAGGTGGCAAACACATACACACACACACCTGGTTCACATTGCTAATTTGTGACATCTTAAAGGTGCAGTTCAACCAAAATATTACTGTGTGAATATTTATACTTTTAAAGTTTATTTCGCAAAATTACAATTTTCTGTCAGTACTCAACATGTTAATGTCTGAATACTCATACTTTTAAAGGTTATTTCCAACCAAATGTTAGAGTGCTTACATTTTTAAGCATTTTCAAGCAATAATTATATGATGTAGTGCTTTGGCATACTTTCAGCTAGAGACACCATTCAAATTTTAAACTGTTCACAAACTCTTCAACACAAACACATCTGGTTCACATGAGCCAATTAGGGTGAATAGAAAAACAAAAAAGTTTTAAAGGTTTTGATTCAAAACACACACATCCTATTCATGCACACAGCACACTGCATCACTCTCGTGATTTCCCGCAGGGGAATTGTCTAGTTATCAGTGGGATTGCTGTGCAAGCAGCAGTCCCATTAATGTTCTTCTATGAATTCTTTATTCAACTACTTACTAGTGATAGCGAAGCTAGAGGGGTCTATTGTTATTGTGCGTACTTCACACAGCACAACAGAATGTTATTTTGTTGCACTTTTTCTTCTTATTAGTGATGCAGTGCTTGCACAGTGGTTTTTCTTCTTATTCTTTTTCTTCCGTACATTTTTCGGTCGATCAATAACTCAATCACACTAACAAGTAATATATCAAAACGTGTGGCTCAATTGGACTCAGTGCGCTATTATTTATTCCTTCCATCTTCCGCTTTTTCGCAAAGTTATTCGCAAAAGTATGCAAAAAATTTCCCATAGAAAATGCATTGGAGAAGGCGATAAAATTCGCAAATTTTCAAGCATTTTCAAACATCAGCTGCTCTGGCATACTTTCAGCTAGAGACAACATTCAAATTTTAAAATGTAGACACAGGTCTCTTCTACTGATGTCGTTTTCAACTTTTTGATCAGTTTAATAGTTTTTAATGAATCAACTTTTAATGATCATGATCAATTTAGGAGAAATACAGTTTATAATGGGTGTGTATTGCATGACTAGAGTGAAGTGATTGCATCGTCAGAGTGCGACAAACGAAAATCCAGACACAAAACTTTCAGGAACAACTCGCTGTAAATCCCAAGCCTTTGGTCCCACAGACATAAAAAAATACATAAAATCTGTTGTGGTTCTTGTGATGTAACTTTGGAAGCTGACAGACGTATACTTTAGAAACAGTGAGGCTCAGAACGAAACCAAATCTAAGTTTTGCTAACCCTAACCCTAACCCTAACCCTCCATTCACGGCCATATATTATTCTGCCTTAGTCAGACTGAAGCACTTTTTTCCCTCGCTCCTGTGGCCACATTTATGCATTTCCTAGCCCCTTACCCTAAAACCAGGTCTTAAACTTTAAAAAGCCCTTTTAAGGGGTGAAAAAAGTGAGGACCAGCCAGAATGTCCTCACTTTGTCAAAAAATTTTCACATCAGCTAATTTGTGACATTTTAAAGGTGCATTTCACCTAAAATATTACTGTGTGAATATTTATACTTTTAAAGATTTATTTCGCAAAATTACAACTTTTTCTAAGTACTAATGCTAAATTAACTACTCTACTGGGACTAATGCTAAGTTAACTAATCTCCTGGGACTAATGCTAAGTTAACTAATCTCCTGGGACTAATGCTAAGTTAACCACTAATAACATAAAAGGCTTCAGAGGAAAAACTTTTTTTCTATTCTGTTCTGTTCCATAAAAGTGACGACTCCCTGTGGACAAATCAACACACTGCAGTGTCTCTTGGTACCAAAATAGAAGGGGGCACTTCAACTAACTACAACTTAACTACAACTAACTACAACTTAACTACACGACAACTTAAATTGGCCAAAAGTTTCTCTCTCTTTAAGAATCTACTTCTGACAAATCCACAACCTTCGTCAAAAAGCCTGGAGTCATGGTTTGATCCTTCATGAATACAGATTTATGACTAATATTAGCAGAAATTGTGACTCGTCCTCTTTCATCTTGTCCCAGAAAAAAACCCAGCTTAAATTTTAAAAAAGCCAAACATTAATTTAAACAATTAATTTATGTGAAAAAAAAGACTTATTTATTATCATTAGTTACATTTGTTTTTATTTTTGTCATGTTTGTGTCATTTTTTGTTGTTCTTTGTTGTTGTAGTGGCTTGTGTTTTGTTTGTCATGTGACTGTGAAATTGAAATATTGCTTTCTGTTGTTTGTTGAGTAACTGTCTTACAATGTTTCTCCTCATGAGTGAAACTTGTAAAAGTGGGGTCAAAGGTCGAGCTCCACATTCATGCTCTGTCATTTGTAGACAAAAATAAGTTTGAAGGTCTGGACATGAAGGTCTGATTAAAAACACACATCTGTGGGAAGCACAGGCTCAGAAGGCCATAGCAGCAGAGACTTCATTTGTTTACTGATTTACTCACGTACCTTGTAACACAGTCCAGTGACCAATCACAGGAGAGGAAACTGTGACACGCTTCATTGACCAATCACAGGAGAGGAAACTGTGCCAGAGGGAGGTGCTGTCTTAGTTGTGTGATGTCAACTACTGAAGCTTGACTGCAAGAGAGATCTGAGTCATATTATTAAGTACTACTCTGTAGCTTTATTTGTTGTACATACTGAGTCACCTTTTTCCATTTAAAACCCTAATCAATCATAGGATCTGATAACATACGTGTTAGGTGGGTCACATAGAGTAAGTGTGTACACATTACACTCAAAACACTTCAAAGGATCAAACTACATCATAGGAAATGTCACTGAAGAACACATGCCCAAAACATGAGTGCTAAAATGTTGTGTTTTGGTTTAATTTATTTTTTATTAGGATTTCTTGCATTTTATTCTTCTGACATCACACATCTAAAAAGAAAAAAGTATTTAATCATGGATGATGAACTTCAACATATTCTACAGCTAATCAGTAAAAACAGAAGATTAGTGGATGAAAACAATGAGCTGATGAAACAAAAAAAACAACTTCAGGCACAAAATGACTGGTTAAAGGATGCGTATCAACACTTCAAATCAAACGGGACTATATGTAAGTTACACAGTGAACTTTTATCTAAAGAAAAACAAAACTTGCAGCAAGAGATTATAAATTTCACATCAAACCTGGATCAACTAAGTCAAACGTGTCGGGTCAAAGAGACAAACTTGAATGTCAGAGTTCACGATCTCACATCAAATCTAGATCAACTAAGTCAAACGTGTCGGGACAAAGAGACACAGTTGAATGTCACAGTTGATAAGCTCACGTCAAATCTGGATCAACTAAATCAAATGTGTTGGAACAAATTGACACAGTTGAATGTCACAGTTCGCAATCTCACATCAAACCTGGATCAACTAAATCAAATGTGTCGGAACAAAGAGACACAGTTGAATGTCACAGTTGACAAGCTCACATCAAACCTAAATCAACTAAATCAAACATGTAGGGTCAAAGAGACAAACTTGAATGTCAGAGTTTGCGATCTCACATCAAATCTGGGTCAACTAACTCAAATGTGTCGGGACAAAGAGACACAGTTGAATGTCACAGTTCACAATCTCACATCAAATCTGGATCAACTAAATCAAACGTGTCAGAACAAAGAGACACAGTTGAATGTCACAGTTCGCGATCTCACATCAAACCTGGATCAACTAAATCAAACGTGTCTGGAAAAAGAGACAATCTTGTATCTCAAAGTTGGCGATGTCACATCAAACCTGGATCAACTAAATCAAACAAAACAAAAATATGAAGAAGACAATAGACAGATGCGATCAATACTTCTGTCTCCTAACCCGTCGATCCAGAAACACTGTAACATCACCACACTCAAATGTTCACCTTGTATGAAAGGCTGGGTGCTAAATGGCTCACAATGTTTATTTATGTCACAGGAGAAAGTGGTTTGGTTACATGCACGCAAGAAATGCCGTGATATGGGTGGTGACCTGGCCGTCATCCAGAGCAACATATGAATTCAATTTGGTTACTGTAACAAAAGATCAGCTTTGTCAGAGTGACCGGGTCATTCTGTGTGGAGCTAGCATGTCCTCATCGTGTGTGTGTGTTTGTGTGTGTGTTTTCTGCAGGTTCTCTAGTTTCCTCCCACAGTCCAAAAACATGCAGAGCTTCATTGTTGACTCTAAATTGATCGTAGGTGTGAATGTTTGTCTCTGTGTCTTTGACCTGTGATGAACTGCTGATCATTCCATCATTTTGAGTCTTTGTGCCTCATCTGGGACAGTCTAATCTGGCCAAACCGTAGACTCAACCGACTCTGACCCAGTGAGAGCCATGTTGTAAACCAAGGGAAAGTTCACATTCAAAAGGAGCAACTCTCTGTTCTGAGGAAAGTCATGGTGGATTGTCACCAGCAGTGAAATCGGTCCAGGTTGTACTGCAGCTGTTGTGAACACTCCTGTCAACTCCACCTCCTCTGCTGCTCAGTCAACTCCTGAGGTGGCTTTGTCAGACCGAAAACAACACCCAACTCGGACTCCCGCTTCGCATCTCTGCCAGGAACCGCCGATACCCACCCCCTACTGGGGGGGAGGTTGGTGCCTGTTCACATTTCCTTCACCAATGTAAGTTTGTTTTTGATCAGCAACCACTTAGCATTTGTTGAGAATTTAGTTAAAGGAAAGGCTAATTCAATTCAATTCAATTTTATTTGTATAGCGCCAAATTAAAACATACATTATCTCAAGGCACTGTACATAGTAAAGCCAAAACCTTTACAATATTACAGAAAGAAAAGAAACCCAACAGTTCACACAATGAGCAAGCACTAGGGGGCAGTGGAGCAAAAAAAACCTTTTAACAGGAATAAATCTCTGGCAGAACCAGACTCAAAAATATGAGGTCATCTGCCTCGACCGGTTGGAGTGAGAGGAAAGTGGGGGACAGAGGAGAGGTGGGGACATAAGACAGATGGACAGAGGAGAGGTGGGAGACATAAGACAGATGGACAGAGGAGAGGTGGGAGACAGAAGAGAGAGACCAAGAGCAATTATACAACAGTTGTATCAAGTTTAGAATCAGTTATGTCATGTTTATAGAACTATGGTGTCATTTATACAAGCAGCAGCAGAGATTATTGATAAGAAATTATACTGATGAACTTTTAATCAAAGCATAATAATTATGACAGCAGTGTTATTGTTAGTGATAATAAAAATAATCATCATAATAATAATAATATCAAAACTGGATCTGGATCCTGCAGCCTGCAAGATGAGGACAGAGGGAGAGAGAGAGAGGACAGAAGGAAAGACACAGATTTGTTGGAGAAAAAAAATAAGGTTAAAGAGACATAATTAAGTCACATTCATACCCTGAGTGTGAAAGAGTGAGTTTGAAGGAGTAGGTGTGAGTGCACCACAGGAAATCCCCCAGCAGTCTAGGTCTATAGCAGCATAACTAAGAGATGGTTCAGGTTTCCCTGAGCCAGCTTTTACTAAGCCTTATCAAAAAGGAAGGTTTTAAGTTTAACTTTACAAATAAATACAGAGACAGTGTCCGCCTCCTGAACCGACACTGGGAGCTGGTTCCACAGGAGAGGAGCCTGGTAACTGAAGGCTCTGCCTCTCATTCTACTCTTATAGACTCTGGGAACTACAAGTAAGCTTGAGTTTTGGGACCAAAGTGATCTGTTGGGCTGATAAGGTGAAACTTGGGGCTCTAATTTCATAGACTAGTCACAGGCACAGGTGCAGTGCAGGTGCACTGTGGTAAGGGGAGTGTGTCCAGGTCCAGTACAGGGTGCGCCTTTTATTAAAAGGAGACAAGTTCAATTAATCAATTACATTGACACCATTTTGTTTCAGGAGTAATTTTATGTATCTTTAATGTGATTGAGTAAATTGTGGCCAAAAATGTATAAACGGAAACGTTTAAGGACAGAGCTGTGCAGCAGGTGGTCTTTCCTCGCCTGTGCGTTCTGCTACTCTGCAAGGCAATGATCTGCACTTCGCTTTGTGCTGAGAGTAGCCAGGGGCAGCATAGCGCAGCCCGCTCAGTGGTAAATTTGTCCAGCACAACAACATCCAGTGCAACAACGTGCAGCGAATTTGGCAATTTAGTAGACCAGGCACACCGAAATGGGTGTGTTGGCATAAAAGGGGGAGGTGTCGACAGATTCAGCTTGGCAAAGTGACAAATTCGTGGCAAAAGGCTGCGCTGAAAGTGCACTGAAAGCTTGCCAACTCCAACCTGGTGTACTCTCGGCGCAAGGCGAAGCACAGCCGGTCTAGTGGTAATTTGGCTGACTGGCACACGGTGTGCACACATCACCAAAACCTCACAGGCAGGTTTACAGAATGTCAGGCACATTTCAAAACCTCACAGGCAGGTTTACAGAATGTCAGGCACATTTCAATGCCATTAATAATCACAACAACTGCTATTTAGTGTAACTGCCTGAATCAGAACATACATTTACACTATATCTATATTGACTGTCCTGTCACATCTGATGTTTGATCAAAGGCGGTTAGCACGCATAATGGAATTTAATTAATGCAGCTGAAACGGTGATTCAAACTAATAACTTCATAATTCTCTCAGCCAACCACAAACAGCCTCGGCATCGGCTTCTCTCCGCTCATAAAATTCAGTACATTCTGTGTGGCAGGTTGAACAGCAGATATATTTTACACTTATATACACTTATAGCTGTGCTGAAACTGGCAGAGTTGGAGCACAGTGAAAAGCACAGTTAGTGTGAGATTCAAAAGAGGTAGGAAAAAAAATTCTGATTACTATTTAAGCAATCAAAGCAGGCAGGAGTGTTACAATGTAGTAAACAAAGACGATCTGGCAGCTTGTGACTGGGAGCCATGATAGATGTACTGATCTGATGAGCTGATGGAGAACAGGTGAGACCAGCAAACAGCACAGCATTACGCCCCAGCACCAGAGCACATGCACATACACACACAGTTTAAGAAGAGGAAACACAAGGAGGAGACCCTACTGTCCAGCCTTCTGAAGCCCAACCTGGTAGCATCTTCCCATGGCTAGCTGTTTTCAGGGCTCCGGACCATTGTGTTTCAATTTAATGTCACACACACAGGTTATCCAATGCTACTTTGTATCCAAAGCTTTTTTAAAAACTCCTCACAAATAAATGAAATCATTATTTACATCCTTATAAATACCAACATTTGTCCAGAGATTAACAAAAGCCATTATCCCAATGGGGGAGGCTTAAGAAGTTCAATAAGCCATTAGCCAGTCTCTGCAGCATGTGACTAACAGACATGTGCATGTAAGTCTGACTGAGGCCTGTTCAGCCAAATATAAGTGTATCGGCTTGCGCTCACCTTTGTTGAAAAGCTAATGTCTATCTTGAGCCTAGTACCCATGACTTGTACATCTACTACAACAGGAAGTGCCCAAAATTGACCCCAAATTTCAAGAAGTCATTGAAGACCAATTTCTCTGTACATAAAGGCTAACAGAATGAATGAGATGATGATGATAATTGTTCTTAATGTTACTGATTCTTGAATCATCCTGGTTTCTGTCTTTCTTGTCTTTTCTCTCTGTGCATTTTTTTTTGTTTGTAACCTGTAACTGGTGAACTTGTCTCTGTACATGTAACACCTACTGCATGTCTGTCCGTCCTGAAAGAGGGATCCCTCCTCTGTGGCTCTTCCTGAGGTTTCTCCTATTTTTCCCATTAAAAGGGATTTGTGGAGTTTTTCCTCACTCGATGTGAGGGTCTAAGGATATAGAGAGTGTCACATGCTGTACAGACTGTAAAGCCCTTCGAGGCAAATTGTGTTTGTGATGCTGGGCTATATAAATAAAAATTGACTTGAATTGACTTGACAGACATCTAGCCTTAAGAGCTTATAATAAATGGGGGGAAAAAAACTGTGCTGACCTGCAATGACCATCAGCCCACTAGTTAAGACCTAATAATTTAAATCTGCCATTGCTGACTTGCACTCACTTTTGTTGCAAAGCTGAAGTCTATCGAAACATTAGGACAAATGACTTGTCCATCTATCACAAAAGAAAGTGACCCAACTTACACCCGGGGGCTGAGACCTTTCGACCCGGCCGGGGAAGCGCTGATGGGAGGCCCATGAGTCCCTTCACTGTGTTTAGATCATTTGGGGAGGGGGGGCTGGGTCATTTCATCTTGGCCAGGAAAGCATTTAGCAAATCTGGAGGGGAAGACGGTGGGGCGGGGCTGACCTTTTGACCCGGCCAGGGCAGAAAACTCTATAACACTGATATAATCAGTTCTTTTAATAGTTTTAATAGTTAAAAGATGTAAAACATCTTTTAATGTTTTACAGATGTAAAACATCTTTTAATAGTCTTTCAAGTTTATTTTAATTCTATAAACTATACTAAATTAAACCGAGTTTAAGCTGTCATTCCTTCACTTCTCCTGTGTGTTTTGTGACCACATATGTGGCTGTTCCTGCTGACACAGACAGTTTTTACATCTGTCTCACTCTCTACCCATGTAACTCTTGTTTTGCTTCTTTGTTTCCCCTGTTGTACAATATGACCCAACTTTAATCCCCAATGTAACTGCTTTACACACTTTACTATATAATAATAAAGCCATTGAATAGTAAAAGGAAGAAAAATTAACAAATCAATATAGTTGTATAGAAAAAAAAGCGGATGTTAATTTTGAAAAGTCCCCAGGTCCTTGAACGGAGTAAAAAAAGTTTGAAACATTACAACAAAACTCACTCAGAACAAAATGAAGTTTTAACGACAAAACAAAGATGGTGACAAAGGAAGAGGAACATAACGAGACACAATAATCAGCGACAGACGATCAGTATCTTTTCCACTGACGATGCTACACTTGCTCTATTTTTACCTGAATAATGAAGATGGAATAAGTCCCATATGAGCCACATTCACTTGTTACTGTTTATTCACATTATTGTGCTTGTACACACCTATCCGCTGTAACGTGACTTGAGGTTCATAGACGATCTCCAACAGTTTGCGCTGACGATCCAACTCTTCTTGCCTCTCTTCCAATACGCTTTCAACTTGGAAGTATAGTTCCTCAGCAGCAGCAGTTAGTCGCTTGCAAATTAAATCTCTCAAATACAGAAGAGAAGATATTGCTGCTTCATTAAAAAATGACGACTAGTGATGTTACCTCTGATACCGAGGCTCCGAACCATGTTTCAAACTGGACAGGGTTTGTTTCTGATGCACTGTTCCGGGGCTTGCTTCAAATCGGGATGAACACGTGACTGATGACATTCGAACCACTTCACTTCATTCAGGTTGAATCAGCTGATCGGTTTGGTTTGATAAACATTGGAGTGATTCAAATGTATTTAAAATGGATGAAACAGCACTGCTCTTTCTGCGCGCCCCTTTTTGGATACATTTTTGATACTAAAAATGCATGTCACACAAGCATACCCAGTATACACCAAACACAATTTAAAAAACACATTATATCATTTCATATTATATCTTAATATTATATATTAATATTATAATATTTCGATAAATTATATCATATCATATCATAAAACTGTATCATATTATACTATTATATCATATCATAATGCGATATATTGAAATAGCATTAATGACATCCATAGCCCCATTGAACACTGTAAATATTTGTTTTGTCCAGTGTGCCATTTTAGGTCAAAAATTATAAATCTATTTCAAACTTGTTATGACTTATTGGGGGAAAATACTTTGGTAGTCATGTTCTTCCGTGGTGCTGGGAGACTGGCGACCTGTCCAGGGTGTACCCTGCCCTCTCGCCCTTTGTTAGCTGGAGATAGGCACCAGCGCCCCCCCGCGACCCCCAGTGGATAAAGCGGTAGAAACACGCACACACAAAGTGTATCAGTGTCATCTTTGCAAGGCTGTAGTACAACCAGTGTACCAGCAGATGTCAGCCACATGCTCAATGAATGAAGCTTCAAAGAGTGAACCAATTTTTAATACAAGGGTCCAAAGCTTCATGAAGCCTCACCACAGTCTCCCTGCGTTCACACCTAGAGAACTGAGCGTATGTTGCTGTGGTCACGCTATCTGCGGTTCTGAAAGACACGGTCACGCCATCTACGCCGAAAAAGTATGTGCGCGTCTGCACTACTTGTTTTGGTAGACGACGTCCCGGTGCGTTCAGGGCCTTCAGAATCATCTTCTACCGCTTTATCAACAATAATTACATTCTGTTTTCACTTCATAAAGTTATTTACGGATATATAGATAAAACAGATGAAAATAAGGGCAATCTTACTATAGCATTTCAGAATAATAACATGCCAAGATAGGTTTCTCATTGGTGTGTTAATCTTACTGTATGGGCAATTAAAATATATATATATATATTAAAAATCAATAACAAATTGTTTTCAACAAACTCCACCTGATTATTGTTGTAAATGTTCTGAACTAGAACATAGACATGAATGGGATGAATCAGAATCAGAATCAGAAATCCTTTAATGTCCCGCAGATGGGGAAATTTGTTTGTCATAGCAGCCTCGGGATATCACAAAAGCAATAGCAAAATACACAATATAAATAGTATAAAATAGACAATATAAAATAGACAGTGTAATTAAAAAGGAAAGAAAATAGAATCAGATTTATGTGTATACATATTTACATGATATAGTGCAAGAATGGACAGTCATTTTTTTTATATACAGATCTTGAATATGTATATTAAATATGGGTGATGAAATGAGTTTGTACAGACTATTTCACAGTGCAGGGTAACAGAGTGAGAGTCTCTGTGGAGCAGTGCTGATTGTAAATTGCTGAAGGAGCTGCTCAGTGCTGTGATAGTGTCCTGCAGAGAGTGGGACTCCTGCATCAGCAGCGATGACAGCTTGTCCATCACCCTGCTCTCTCCCACCACCTGCACTAAGTCCAGAGGGCATCCCAGGGTGGAGCTGGCCTTCTTGATAAGTTTATCAAGTCTCCTCCTGTCTGCTGCCGAGATGCTGCTACTCCAGCAGACTACTCCATAGAAAATGGAAGACCCTGGAGTGGGGGAACTATCATGCTACACCCACCAACAGGGGACATGTATTTGTGGTAATTTTTAAATAATAACATTTTCTTTTTAGGACTTTTATCATAATATTACTTGAAATACGCTTTTCAATTTAATTTTGAGAGTTGGATCACATCAATGGACATCAATGTTTCTCATTTTGTTACCTGTGTAATGGTGAAGTATGGATTTTAAAGAGGACTCCCCTTATCCCCTTATCCCCTTATCCCCAGAATAATTTAATTGGAGTCAGGAGTCAAATCCTTTCCCACTCCTGAGCAAGTTTTGTATCATGTGTTGACTATAAAGTTTTGTGTCACTTTGGACAATCTGACAACAACAATTTTAATATAATGAGGTCAGATGAAATATACAGATTTGTTAAGAAGCTTAATTTGCTCTTCTGTCCTGATTCACTGATGACAGGGTGTTTATTTCAATGATTTTTGAAACTATAATTTCTATAACTGCATGTCTACTTGTGCACATTGCTATTTCAAAAACAGAACTTGCCTTTGGTGAGTGACAAGTATGTGATCATTTGTGGTTCTGGTTAAAAAATGTCTGAATGTCTTTCTCTGTATTATGGCAGTGTAAATGTCATTCTATATCTAACAGGGGACACATGTCATTTATTTCTAACAAACAGAGGACTTTACTGCAAGTCATTCTGTATAATGTCCAGTGGCACCTTTAAACCATGCAGAAAGTGGCACACTGTATGGTGCAGAGGGAAAAGGTGTTGTATTTAGTCATTTAATCATAGGTGTGTTTCGGGGATAACAAGAATTAGACCAATCACAGTGTCATCTCACATTCCCCTTCAAAGCCAGGTGAACTGGCACATTGCTATTTTAACAACAGAACTTGCCTTTGGTGAGGGACAGGTATGTGATAATTTAGATTAGATTAGATTAGATTAGATTAGATTAGATTAGATTAGATTAGATTAGATTAGATTAGATTGAACTTTATTGTGATTACACATGTACAGGTACCGACCAACGAAATGCGGTTTAGCATCTAACCAGAAGTGCAATAAGCAGTGTGACGGATTTCTATATAACTTTGAATGACTAAGATGATTACATGTATCACTTTAATTTCTGTATTACTTTGAATGGCTAAGAACTGTAACCTGACTTTCATGTAACTATCAATGATGTCTATTGGATGAAAGACACTCAACTCAGCTTAAAAGGAGGAAAGCGTCCAGAGTTAATGTACCACCGTGTTGCCCAACTGACGGAGAGAGAGGAGGCACTTCATATGATTCACCATCAGAAACTTCACCGATACATCACTGAGACTTGACTGTGGTTTCAGCTGTCCTCCCTCCGCTCCTGGCTCAGGTCACCCCAGAGGGACACTCACCCTTCAGGGCTGTTAGGACTCACTGCTCACTAACAGTTTTCCCTCCAGCACTGCTGAGGACTTCCCTGAAGACACCCTTTCCCTGAAGGAGCACAACTATACTCCTGCTGAGGACTTCCCTGAAGGAGCGCCACGCACTGGATTCACCTCCATCGCCATCTCTGGACTGGAGACGCCTATACCCATTCCGATCATTGAATCAAGACCAAGGGCCTACGAGTACAATTGTAAGATCTTACCAACGCTATTCTGACTGTCTAAGACCTAGGCCTAGGCACACTAAGCTGAAGTGTTAAATTGTGTTCTCTTTATTCTGTTTCTCCCTGTTTTGTTTAGTTTTGTTTCCCTTTCTTTTCTCTGTTGACTACAATTAAATATAACTCTGTCCTCTACCTGCTGCCACGATTCCTCGTGAAACTCTCACGTAACAGCTTGGACTCTAAAAATGTTGTTATGCCGTTGTCATTGGTGCACCTAAAGGTGCAGTTGCAGGTGCGAGTGTTTTTCATGATGTGAAAATATGTGAGCGTGTTTTTTTTTTTTCTCAGTTTTAGGTTCCTCATTCTCAAATTGTGGTCTGTTTATGAATCACTAGTTAAAGATTTTATCTATAAAAAATGTAATACATGCTCATTACTTTTCTTTATTTTTATTCATATTTCCCATTTTAAAATAATGAAGCTGTGGGTGACAAATTAAGACATTTTGTGTACATGTTACTTCTTTATAATAAACATCTCTTCCACTCATAGTTGTAATTTCTTTTAGTTTCAGATACAGTTCAGTTGCAGACTCCCAGTACTCTCCCTTCTGTAAATGATTTTGCTCCATGGCTAAGTCCAGGTACTCCTGCATGTTTGCATCCCCACATGGAGCTCTTATCAGATGAGCCTCAGGAAAGGCATCCAGTTCAGCCTGTCCGATTTGAAATCCACAGTCTCTGGAGTCAAACCTATGTTAAACAGAAGATATTATATTTATTTGAGAAACAGAAAACATATACAATCTACCACCAAATAATACTTGTGTGGTAAGTAGTAGAGCTCATTGGGCACTCCTCCTGGACATGATGCTGTTTTGGAGGGTCGAATCCTGTGACTGTTCCACAATCCAACACACATCCAAGTCCTTCTGAATAACGCCACCAAAGCAGTATCTCAGTAGACACTGATGCTCATGACTCCCGTTGAAGTATCCGGCGTCTCTAAGGTCTGCAAATAGCTCCATCCAGAACTGACTCCTACAGAAATCGATAAAATAAATGATTTTAAGCATATACTGTACATATGTTTGAGTGAATTAATGAAATGAAGGGTAAATTACTTGATGAAGGCCACTTACCTCCCCTTTCTGAATATGGACCACCAGGACTCAATCCTCTGGTTGTTTGTGGATGAGCCATACATGTGGCTGGACGTTCCAGAGTAGTGGTCTGTGGTGGTGGCGTAGGGTGCACTGAATTGCAGCCATGGTCCCATTCTCTGTGCTGCAATCAGTCCTCAGTCTCATGGGAATGACAGAGAGGTTTCGCACACATGACAGAAAATAGTGACCGATCACACTTTGGTCATTATTTGAAGGTCCACATGCAAGCCACAGCACTTTGTGTGAAAATCCATCAATACAGCCGGAAAGAGCCAAACCAAATGGCTTAAGTTTATCATAACATCCGCGTGCCACATATAGTTCGGTCCCATGGAGTGGTAGGTTCTTCTGAAAAACCTGCGTGCTCTCCTCTCGCACCCTCGAGGATTGAGGTCCTGGAGCAAATTCATCACGCGATCCCTCTTCACTCGCAGATTGTACTTTTATTTGAGTACTTGCCACATCGTACGGTAGCCAAACAGCTGTCCAGGTCCACGAAGTTCCAGTCGGATGGCCCTAATTATGGCATTTGTAGAGGAGTAATCCTTTCTGCGATATAACCTGGCTTCATTCAGTTTGCTTTTGAGCGACTTCAAGCTGATGTGAACACCGTGTAAACTTGACATCATGTCCACGATTACAGCGTACGAGTGTCCCTCATTAAAATACTTTACGCACTGCTGCAGCAGATCTGGTCCGTCCCCTGACGTCCCCTGTGCGGCTAGTCCTTCCGTCTGGGCTGCGGCATTTAAAAAATCCAAAGACTGACCACACAAAGCACAAAACTGGGTTAATCGGCTCATATGTTCGCCACAAAACGGGCAAAAGACTGATCGACTGCCGTCCATCTTAGTTCACCATGAACTCCTTATAACTTCCGGTTCAACTCGACAGTTGGTACATTCCCTTTCTGGTTGAAAAAGTTACTTGTAAATTTGTTTCGGCCGCTTGTAAAAGTGTTTTGTCACTTGTAAATTTGTCTCGGCGTTTGTAAAAGTGTTTCAGGTCTTGTAAATTTGTTTTCTGATTTGTAAAAATGTTTTCTAAAATTTAAATTTGTCTCCAGCTTTGTAAAAGTGTTTCTCATTTGTAAAATTGTTTTGCACTTCTCGGCCACCGTAATTCAGTGACTAATACTGCAATGGATTATGGACAAACCCTCCTTTCATTCAGTTTGGTTTATCTGCTAGCCCAGCAGTCATGTTGATAGTGAGTATGTGATCTTGCAATCTACAATGAAAATCTGTTTGTCTCATCAATACAGGTTTTATTGCTTCTAGTAAAATTCTCTGCAAAAATGACATGAAAAGTGGTGCTTCCTGAAACACCTAACTTGGTGCTTCCTGCTGAAACACCTAACTTAGAGTTTGAAAGACTTTCTTCAAGGAAAAACTACAACTTCAAGGTGACTTCACACCTTCACACTATAATTTGAGGACCCTGACTTTGATAATATTCTCTGCAGTTTGATGATATCACTGAGTTGCCACTTGATTGCACTGTTTTGCATATTGTTTAGGAAGAGTCACCTATACTTGCTGAAGAGACAGGCAGTTTTGATTCTTCCCTGGACACAGCTAGCTTGTCTTCCAGAGAGTCAGTCCGGAGTCCCTCAACTTTTAACAGTAGCTATATGCGAAGTTTATCTGAGTGGCCTTCCCCCTTTCCTAGTCCTGACTTTTTTTACGATGTGGAATTGAAACTGCAAAAAGGCAACGAGACATATGACAAGACCAACCAAGGTATAAATGTGACAAAAGACATGGAAATTGACATTTTGGACAAGATTGCTCAGGTGGTTTTTGAAGTGAAAGCCTATCCAGGTCATGACCAGATTGAATCAGTTGCTTCTGCTCTCATGAGTAAATACTCATAACTTTTGTGAACCCGGCATCATGTTCATCTTCCACTCATTGGAAGATGAAAGACTGGCTCTGGTTGAGGAGGTTAAGAAGAGGAATAAGAATGTTCAACTTGTCAAAGAAATGTTCAACTTGTCAAGGAAAAGATTGAAAAGATTGGAAAAGATTTTGGTTGACTTTCTCCTTAAGGCGAAAGGAGATTGTGGAATTGGAGCCAATGGTGTCAGAGGTTCAGGAACGTTGGCCTGCTCTGTTTTGTGAGGCCGAGTTAAGGAGCTGAGCAAAGGCTATATTGATGTGCGTCTTTGTGGTTATTGCTCAGACTCCATGACAGTGTGTTGTATTGTGTATTGTGTTAACATTGTCTGTGTCTCTTTAAAATGTTGTGATTATTTTTTCAACAGATTAGGGAAGAGTTTCTCTGCATCACCAACAAGACCTTAATTAACAAGTTCAGAGCTGCCATCAACCAGTACATGCCAAAGCTCCCAAGGGGGATCATCTTTTCCAGCTGAGATGGATTACCTTCTTAACAAATTGGATGAAGAGGTAAATGTAAGACAAACCTGACGTGATACGCACACTTACTGTCCAAAATGAATGCTTCACATGTATTCGTAACAAATTCTGTAAATAGAATTCACAACTATATAGTAATTAAGAAACGTTGTTTACTCTTTATTTTACTTGGTACATGATGAAATTCATTTCCAAAACAATGACCTGTATAAAAATGGACAAACCTCAGTCACTCATCTTCTATCTTCCACATGAGGGTTGCATCCCTGTAAATAACAGGCGGTGTACACCATGGACAGTTCACCAGTTCATCGCAGGGCCACATAGAGACAACCACATAGAGACAGACATCTATCCTCTTTGACATTCACAATTTAGAGTGTCCAATTGGTCTAATCCCCAATTTGAACTGTAGAAGGAAGCCAGACACACACGCGGAGAACATGAAAACTCCTTGCAGAACTCCTTGTTCTGACCAGGTCGCAAAACCGGGTCTCAAATGTGGGTCTTGCTGCAAAGGCTAACCACTACACCACCTGTGTGGCCATGGACAAACCTATATAAGAAAATGTAGTTTTTTATTTATTTTTTATTAATTTTATGTAATTATTTTTAAAGTGGCAGTGAAAGCTACGAACAAATAACACAAATACTCAAAGACTGTTTTGATAAAGCTGCTCAGAATGAATTGTTTAAATTAATCACTTTCAGATAATTGTCACCTGTTGCTTTAACTGTGGAATGATTAAATGTTGTTAATGAGCAGAACAAGCTGTAATAGAAATTAGATTTCTCTTTATATATTCAACTTCTTGAGATGCTCCCCACCTCCTGTTTCCCACACTGATATTAGGTAACCATTTGTGACTTCTTACTTTCACATCCTCTTGTAAAATCCTGCAGGATACCTGGAGTGTGAAAGAACAGACAAAGAACATGCCAGGGAGCAACATGATTAAAGAACCTTTTGGTCATCCCTAAGTGATGTTCCTTGGACCCCTGTGGGGCAGTCCTCAGGGTTAAATGTTTGGCTTATTCAGTGTTCTGGGTCTTTCAGCATCTTGACCGCTCGGGTGCTGATCGAACTCCTTTGCAAAGGAAAAAAGAAAACCTTGTCGGCCGGCAGACGTCTCTATTTCATTTCTCCACCAGCAACAGAGAATTTCCACAACAATTTGGTGTCAGAAGTGGGATCCCTTGAGCCATCGTCTGGGACGGGACGCGGACAGTGACAGGCCATCCTGGAAGAAAAAATCTCCAGCCTCCAACCTCAAAATCCTCTTCTGAGAAGGGAGGACTGACTGCAAACGCCCCAGATTGTCGCTGCTGGGATTTCCATGAATGTAAATTCCGCGGAATTCATCTGGTGAGCACTGACATATTGACATTTAAATTTCTTTTCTTCAAAACATGGGTTTGAAATTGGCTAAACATTTCCATTTCTCACATATTCACAATCAATCTGCTTTTTATTGCTTCTAGCCTTAAACAAAGCAATCTGGGCTTTTTAAATCACTTGTAGTCTTAAACAAAGTGATTTGCTTTTTCCTTCGCTTGTAGCACAGTCCTTCGCTTGTAGCTTGTCCCTTAAAACGAAGTGACCAGGCCTTTATCGCTTGTTCTTTAAACGAAGCGACCAGGTCTTCATCACATGTTCCTTAGACGAAGTGGTCCTTTACAGAAGCGTCTGTAACGTAATAGTTGTGCATGACCTCCAATTGGAATGGGGAGTAAAAGCTCTGCCGATGTTGGACCTCCGGAGGGACCGATTGTGGAGGTTATGAGAAGGAAATATGGGGATAAATATGTAAAAAAAATTAAATGTCTGGACAGCTGATTGCCAATCAAGGAATCCCTCAGTTAAAAAAAAAAACATTTTTGAAGGTAAATGAAAGTGCAATGGGAAGGAAAAAGAAAGTGTGTGAAAAGCTGAGAAATTATGGAAGGTCAGAAAGAACGTTTGTGGATGTGGAAAGGGGAAGCAGGGGTGTGAATTGAGAAATATGAAAAAAATGAGAAACACAATTTACACACACAAAGAACACCAGACTTGCAGATATCTTCTTCTCTGTTTTCACGGTTGAAAGCAGTTGGATCCAGACCTTGACGGCAATCCACTGATTCATCCTTCAGTCCTATCACCATACAACTCTACAACACCCAGATCCCAGAAGGTGCCAGAATTACCAAATTTGTCACACTCCTTTGTTAACCACAACCCAAACCTGTTGTATTCATATTGATGGAAATGTCACGGTTGCGAGAACCGTAAAAAAACTAGAAAGGACCGAGAGCGGAGACTGAATAAAAAGGAGTAACAAAAAGAGTCTTTAATGAACACAAAACAAGAGTTAACCAGTCCATGAATAAACAAAAAGCGCTGAGTCTGGCCGGCTGGTGAGGCGAAGCTCAGGAGTTGAAGGAAACTGGGGGGAAAAAACGGAAACAAAAATGACCATTAGAAAAGGAGGTCCAAGAAACAAAAAGAGCAAACACAGAGCAACGAGGCGAGTTAGCAGCTGAGTAGCGACACGTGGTTACCGGACAAAAGGAGAAGACGCGCTGACGAGGAGAAACAGGAAACCCAGGCTTAAGTAAGGCTGCAACTGATTGGTGATGAGGAACAGCTGAGCTGATTGAAGTCCCGCCTCACCTGTCAGCCAGACTCCTAAAACAAAGGCAGAGACAACACTCCAGGGAGAACACAGGAAGGGGTAAGAAAATAAAACAGGAAGTGACATAGGAGCAACTCAAACCAGACATGACAGGAAATTGCAACAATTAAAAGTCTGAGATTGTTACAGAGGCAAGGAAAAGTGCTTTAGCAGCTTCAACAGACTTCATCACACCAGAGGACCTGCAATGTACCTTTCATGTGTCACCAGGACCCGATGAGCCATATGAGAAAGATTGGTTGAGAGAGAGATTTGATAAACTCACACTAACACACATTTATTGGACACAATATGAATGCGCTATATCAGTCTCTCTCACACCAGCTCAATGTGATGTGTACACCATAGATCCTTCGGTCCCACACATCACACTTGCAAAACACACACCAGATAATTGGGAAGATTTTGGGCCCATTTCCTTTCTCCTCTTATTCAATATGTTGATGACTTAATGATTTGTGCACCTACTAAAGAACAAGACAAAACTGACTCTTTGGCCTTACTGAAACATCTCAGTGCAGAAGGTCACAAAACGAACGCATAGAAGTTATTGTAAAACTTCCAAAACCTGTAACAAAAGAACACATGATGTCTTTTTTGGAATGTGCTCTTCTTGCAGAAACTTAATTCCAAATTACTCAACACTTGAGGAACTTGAGGAACACTGAGCGCACTCATTCACAGCAGAGGCCTGGCCGCACACGATCGCATACAGTGATCGCGTATCCCGAGGCAGAAAAAGCATTTGTGAAACTTAAACAGGCACTCCAATCTCCGCTTACTCTGGGTCTTCCATCCATCCATCCATCCATTTTCTGCCGCTTCTCCAAGGTCGGGTCGTGGGGGCAGCAGCTTAAGCAGAGAAGCCCAGACTTCCCTCTCCCCTTCTAGCTCTTCTGGGGGAATCCCGAGGCGTTCCCAGGCCAGCCGAGAGACATAGTCTCTCCTCCGAGTCCTGGGTCGTCCCCGGGGCCTCGTCCCAGTGGGATGTGCCCGGAACACCTCACCAGGGAGGCGTCCAGGAGGCATCCTAACCAGATGCCCGAGCCACCTCATCTGGCTCCTCTCAACCCGGATGACCGCACTTCTCACCCTATCTCTAAGGGAGAGCCCAGACACCCTGCGGAGGAAACTCATTTCAGCCGCTTGTATTCGCGATCTCGGTCTTTCGGTCATTACCCACAGCTCATGACCATAGGTGAGGGTAGGAACGTAGATCGACCGGTAAATCGAGAGCTTCGCCTCTCGGCTCAGCTCTTTCTTCACCACAACAGACCGATGCAGAGCCTGCATTACTACGGATGCCGCACCGATCCGCATCTGGGTCTTCCTGATCCTGATAAACATTTCACACAAACTGTTGACGGACGTGATGGACGCATGACGTCTGTTCTTTTGCAGAAACATGGCGATAAACTCCACCCTGTAGGTTACTTTTCTGCAAAACTAGACCCTGTTGCTGCAGGTCTCCCTCACTGCCTTTGTGCAGTTACTGCTGCAGAGAAAGCTCTCGTGTCCTCCCATGATTTAGTAGGGTTTTCAGATGTGACTCTTTGGTCCCACATTCAGTTTCGCGAATATTGGAAGACCAAAAGACTTCACACCTTTCTGCTGAGCATTTTGGATGTTGTCACACAGTGCTACT
>JAFBJR010000201.1:839287-979130 GCA_016785285.1 Brachirus orientalis | reverse complement strand
TCCTGGGCAGGGGAGTCTTTCACAGACAAACCATGATCACTGATGGTAAAAACAAACTACATACTAACAAAATCATAGCTTGTAGTGAATCCACATGAATTCAAGGCTAAAATCTTAGACAAAGAGGCTGAAAAAACATTTACATTTTATTCCATAAAAGAGGTCAGATTTCCCATCATGCACTGCTAGATTTCACATCAAAGCCCAACCTACAATCGTCTATTTTGCCTACTTAACCTTCTAAACACAAACAACAATTAAACTTTAAAACCCATAAGTCCATGTGGTGAAAAGCTGAAGCTGGCAAATGTCATATGATCAACAACTGAAATTTATGAGAAGAACAAAGCGAAGGGGTTCTATTCCTTCTCAAAAAGAGAGCACTTCCTGTTTCTTTGTTTGCAGTGAACAGTACCAATCTAAATACTGCCACCTACCGGTCAAGGGTGTGAACTACAATATTTTTTTAAAAAAATTATCTTCTCTGTATGTAATTCAAAGTAAGAAAAAAAATGCTTATAACACAAAATAAGTGCATTGGTATTTCACATCTAGAGAGTGAGAAACACTGATAATGAAACTGAAAGGCCATTTATTTAAAAATATTACTCAATAATTAAAATCATATGTATGCTAAACCAATTTACAGGAATTAAGACTGACAAAACATTATACAAACGTCTCAGTATACCTGAATGACAACAAATTACAGCCTCCACAATGACAGTTGAAATAAACATCATATACAAGTAATTTGCTAATAACTGATCAGTATAATTCTTACTTGGGGATTTATGCAGAATTTAATTATACTGCATAATATTTTGGTCTACCTGCTAAAATACACTAATATCCTAATATTTGTATTGGTGATTAAAAAGTGATATACAAAAGGTACTTAGAGATAACCAACAGCTATATAGAGCAATTACTGAAAATGTGAAAAAAGCATTGCACACCCAAGTTTTTCCATCAATTGTCTTCCTGTATTCATTATTAGCTGGGAATGCATTGTGAAAAATTTCTTGCAGATGAAATAAAGTGAGGGCAGATCAAAGAGGACTTGTCTGACAGACACACAGTGCAAGTACTCGGCATTCCCAACTGCATTTACCGGGGACATTCTCATATCCTCCCTTTTCTTTATAGCTTGTACCACTTTTTTTGGTCACTGTGGCCTACATTACCAGCAGTAAATTCACAACATCTGTGCGTTTTTTGCTATTTGAAATGGTAAAACATTTGTCTTTAAATTTCCTCCCTTTAGAGTGCCCCATGAGCAGAAATTAGGCAATTAATATATGCTAAAATGCCTAATAATCTGTATAGAGTATTGCAGAGAATGTTGGATGTTGTTTCTCTATACACAGGTTACTGTTCATCTTGCTGTGTGCAAGAGCATCACTCAAGCACATGACTGGGCTACAGACATTTTCCTTACACCACTTATCAGGGGAGAGCGCGAACGCAGTCCCCCACTACCAGAAATTATGCAGTCGAGATTCCCACATTTGGGGAATTCGCAGGGGTCAGCACAACCGGAGTGCAATGGCTGAGCCTCGCTCTGGGTGAACCACCTTCTTGATCATGGTATCTCCCCTGCCAGGTAAGTATGAGTTGTACATATCATGGACAGGGGAGTCTTTCACAGACAAACCATGATCACTGATGGTAAAAACAAACTACATACTAACAAAGTCATAGCTTGTAGTGGTGCTGTGAATCCACATGGATTCAAGGCTAAGTAAAATCTTAGACAAAGAGGCTGAAAAAACATTTACATTTTATTCCATAAAAGAGGTCAGATTTCCCACCATGCACTGCTACATTTCACATCAAAGCCCAACCTACTTAACCTTCTAAACACAAACAACAATCAAACTTTAAAACCCATAAGTCCATGTGGTGAAAAGCTGAAATAGATTCTGGCAAATGTCATATGATCAACAACCGAAATTTAAAAGAACAAAAAGGGTGGGGGTGAGTGTAACCCACAAAGCTCTATTCCTTCTCAAAAAGAGAGCACTTCCTCTTTCTTTGTTTGCCAGTGGAAAGTACCAATCTAAATACTGCCACCTACTGGTCAAGGGTGTGAACTACAATATTTTTTTCAAAATTATCTTCTCTGTATCTAATTCAAAGTAAGAAAAAATGCTTATAACACAAAATAAGTGCATTGGTATTTCACATCTAGAGAGTGAGAACACTGATAATGAAACCGAAAGGCCATTCATTTGAAAATATTACTCAATAATTAAAATCACATGTGTACTAAACCAATTTACAGGAATTAAGACTGACAAAGTTATACAAACGTCTCAGTATACCTGAATGACAACAAATTATTTACTATGATTTATGCAGATTTTCCATCAATTGTCTTCCTGTATTCATTATTAGCTGGGAATGCATTGTGAAAAATTTCTTGCAGATGAAATAAAGTGAGGGCAGATCAAAGAGGACTTGTCTGACAGACATACAGTGCAAGTACTCGGCTTTCCCCACTTGCATTTACTGGGGATATTCTCATACCTTCCCTTTTCTTTATAGCTTTTAACACTTTTTTTGGTCACTATGGCCTACATTTCCAGCAGCAAATTCATAACATCTGTGCATTTTTTGCTATTTGAAATGGTAAAACATTTGTCTTTAAATTTCCTCCCTTTAGAGTGCCCCCATGAGCAGAAATTAGGCAATTAATCTATGCTAAAATGCCTAATAATCTGTATAGAGTATTGCAGAGAATGTTGGATCAGGGGCGATTCTAGGATCAGAGGTCTAGGGGTGCTGAGCACCCAGAGAGCTGCCGGCCAGGCAAGATAAATTTCACTGTTTTTCACATTTGAACACAATTTAATTCCCCCATTTCAGTTCAAACAGTTCTGTACTAACCACCTGTAACATAAACAGTGACCTATGATTAAATACAGCAAAAATGAGGACTGGTAATGTTAGTAATATGTTAAGATGCTGCTTATCGGCCGATATGGTCCCTAAACAGGTTGATCGGTGGGCTCTCAAAGTGCCGATCAGAAAAACCGTTATCATTTTTCGAGTACACAACGTTAGTCGAGCAGTTTCTTATCATTCTGTGATCGGTATCGGCAGATTTATGAATGATTCCTGTCAAAGTTAACAAAAGTGCCACATACATCGTGGTTTAAGCCATGTACTTACACCACTTAGGTAAAGGCAGCGTATTGATCTCTGCAGATAGAGCGCTCAGAGCATGGATGTAAGGTGGCCCGTATGGGGTGGATCAAACCATTTTTCGGGCAGGGGGGGGGTGCTGCTGGTGTATTTTTGTTAAATATTACGTTTCAACCAGGTACTGTATGGTTTTGACGGTTTTCTAGCTTATTAAAAAAAAGCATATACAGTAAAGAAAAATTCAAATGTCTCAAATCTCAAAAACAAGCTAGAAACGCCTATGTGTTGGATGTTGTTTTCCTATACATAGCTTACTGTTGATCTTGCTGTGTGCAAGAGCACCCTCAAACATGTGACTGGGCTACAGACATTTTCATTATACAACTTATCAGGGGAGAGCGCGAACGCAGTCCCCCACTACCAGAAATTATGCAGTCGAGATTCCCACATTTGGGGAATTCGCAGGGGTCAGCACAGCCGGAGTGCAATGGCTGAGCCTCGCCCTGGGTGAACCACCTTCTTGATCATGGTATCTCCCCTGCCAGGTAAGTATGAGTTGCACACATCATGGGCAGGGGAGTCTTTCACAGACAAACCATGATCACTGATGGTAAAAACAAACTACATACTAACAAAATCATAGCTTGTAGAGAATCCACATGAATTCAAGGCTAAGTAAAATCTTAGACAAAGAGGCTGAAAAAACATTTACATTTTATTCCATAAAAGAGGTCAGATTTCCCATCATGCACTGCTACATTTCACATCAAAGCCCAACCTACAATCATCTATTTTGCCTACTTAACCTTCTAAACACAAACAATCAAACTTTAAAACCCATAAGTCCATGTGGTGAAAAGCTGAAGTCAATGCTGGCAAATGTCGTATGATCAACAACTGAAATTTAAGAGAAGAACAAAACGAGTGGGGGTGGGCATAACCCACAAAGCTCTATTCCTTCTCAAAAAGAGAGCACTTCCTCTTTCTTTGTTTGCCAGTGGAAAGTACAAATCTAAATACTGCCACCTACTGGTCAAGAGTGTGAACTACATTTTTTTTTCAAAATTACCTTCTCTGTATCTAATTCAAAGTAAGGAAAAAAATGCTTATAACACAAAATAAGTGAATGGGTATTTCACATCTAGAGAGTGAGATACATTGATAATGAAACTGAAAGGCCATTCATTTAAAAATTATTACTCAATAATTAAAATCATATGGATGCTAAACCAATTTACAGGAATTAAAGGTGAAGTATGTAACTTCTAGTAAGATCTAGAGGATAAGCTCGAGATTGCAACGAAAAAATGCTCCTCTGCTCACCCCTCCCTTTCCTGAGAACCTCGGTGGCCTTTGCCGATCAAAGTGCCGTTGTCAACATTTACAACCGTGTCCACAGTTGAGGTTGTCGTATAAAGACATGTTCATAAGTTTTACTTGTGTATGTTGTAATTGTATCAGTCATAGACATGTATGATAGTGAAACTTATTATTTTTCCATATTGTGTTAGCATTTGCTCGCTAACTGCGGGCTAGCTAAGTAGTTTAAAAAAGTAGTAATAATTACATTCAGTCTAAACGGTAGAGAGAGAGAGAGAGAGAGAGCGGCGTGTTCGTGGTAGAGAAGAGAAACAGCAGTTGAGCAGTTGCCTCCACAGAAGAGAAGAAGAGAAGCCCCTCACACACAAGAGACACGTAACACAGGTTTGTACTGATAATATTGTATGATTCTTACATCTGTTCACTACAGAAATACAGTAGGTATTTATATAAAGTTAGCATCTCTGTACTTTATACCATACTGTAAATAACAGTGTAATCTATAACATCAGTTAGATGTGTCGGCTCATTAGAACAGTTGTTGCCCGAGTAACATCAGCTGAATGATTATATGAAAACCAGGAGGGAGAATTATGACAAATATTTATGCACAGACCAAATTATGTTCCATACTTTTATGATGTTATAATACTAAATAACCTACAAACCATAACATACTGTCATGTTATCTACCAAACATCACTCAAACTAACACTATTAAACACTTTATATTTCTCTTTTCTGTGTTTTATGTATATAGGCATCTGGTGGAGATGACTCTGGATGAGTACAGAGATCTAACAGCACAGTTGCTGGAGAGACAACCAGGTCTAGTTTTGATGCTTCACCTGATGATCAGTGCAGGGATGATAACCCACCTTCTGCTGGTGTGTCAGGGATAAAGTGGCATTCTTGTGCAAACTGAAGGGACATGTCTATTGACCAGGAGAGGAAATTTTGAGGCCAGGTTCCAACTGTGTAAGCCTACAACAACACTTCTCCCAGTACTGCATTGGAGAAGTTTTTTGTACATTCAGACAGTACTAGGAGGATCTCACCTTATCCTGCCTGTAAATTTCATATTTTCATTTCAATATAATTTTATACTGTATTTCACTCTCACTCATCTCCTATCATTTATATAGAATCAATTGATAACATATATTATTAAGACACTTTAACATGGTAAGGTCAAGACCTTTTGGCAGCATGGTTTCTTGGAGCAGAAAATTGACTTTTCATCACCAGCTGCTGCGTTTGGAACATAAGAAAAAGTTTCCTGATCTTCAAGGGTGATTCACAGGTTTCATACCTGGCCTCTAAATTTCCTTCCAAGTCTGACAGTTTCACATAATGACACAAGTATTCAAACATCTCAATGTTCATACCAGGGCATCAGTCTTTAATTTCATATATGGTTCTAGTTTTTATAATTGATAATAATGTATTTTATGTTCAATTTCTTTCTGTATTACATTTGTTTACACTAACTCGCTTATATTTATACTTGTATATTCTGCTGGTTCAAAGTGAAGAGGACATAAATAATGAAAGCCGTACAGATATACCTGCTGTATTCATTTCAATACTATGCCATATAGATATTTTTACAGGAACAGGAAGAAACTGCCTGAGAGGCACCATGATTCAGTGGCTTACTGTGCAGTGAAACAAGTGTGGCTAACACCAGCTGTTTTCAGTCCACATCAGCAGCTGTCTGGAAGCCCAGTCCTGTTGAAGACAGTGACATATTAGGATCAACTCAGTGTATGATTGTCTGTGTCGGCCCTAGCCATTTTGGTGCCCTAGGCGAGACTATGATTTTGCAACCCCCCATACACAGCAAACATTATAACATTAATAACAGCCCTATGACAGACCTTAAAGGTCTAATTGTTGATCAAACACATAACTAGCACACACTATAATATAAATAAGAATAAAATAATAATTAAATTAAATAACATCAATAAACGGGGTTACTGTTAACTATGACAATATAATAAAAATAGTATTAACCTCAACAAGAACAATAATAATGACAATATACGTAGCAGTGATATCAGAGACCACAAATAATTGGCAAAATTACATTCTTCAGTGAGTGGTGTAGATCTGAGTGAAGGTGAAGGTTCCTCTGTAGCAGCTTCCAGAGGCCTCTGCAAGTGTTTTCTCAGTGTTTCTGTACAGATGTAACAGCAGAGTAGATTTATCTTTTACTGTAAAGATGGAACTGCAGCAGACTACTTGATGTGTTTAACATAAATTATTTTGTTGTGATTATGCAGTACTAAAATTAACGAGGTTACACTTCAATTTTATAGTTACAGTAGCATTACTAGTTAACTTTGCTTTATTTACACTTAGCTCGCTAGCTAGCATTTTAAATGTTAGAAAAGACAACATACCTCTATAATGCGACCTGTTTTCCACCTCCTTTCTTCTTTTTCTGAAAGCTGACCCTGAGGGCTTTGACGGCCTTTTCATGATGGTACTTGTCTCAAAAAATTGACTTCATCACGTCTGTCAATATCAAACTGCTGCCTGAGATGCGCACTGATAAGCCCCCCCCCCCCCCCCGTAACTGACACCCCCCCCCCCCCCCCCCCGTATGGCGCAGGTCAGTTTCAGACCAGGTCAAACCAAATGACAAACAACGGGGAGGGGCGCAGGTGTTGGTTTTTTTTCTGTATTTGTTCATTTTCTGTTGGGGCTCTAAATTATAACTATTATTTATTTTATTTTATTTGTTGTTTTCATTTTTTTTTCCTGAAGGCTGGGAGCAGCACCCTCTCCGGCAGGTGGCGCTCTAGGCGATCGCCTAGTTTGCCTATGCCCAGAGCCGGCCCTGATGATTGTTGTTGATGTGCTGTAATAAAGGCAGGCAAATGTCTGACTTGTGTCTGCACCAACAGTGATGTGGATGGTGCAGGGATGGGTAGATCTGAACCATTCTGCCCAGGCTCACCTGGTGTACATATCTCTCTTTAGAAATATTATTCCTGTCAGTTATGAGTTATTAGTTGTGACTGTCAAGAGATTATGGACTGACTGAAAACTTACCTTACATTGATTGGTGAAGATACTCCACATCAGAGCTGCCATCCTTCTTAATATCATCTTGGGTTTGAAAGTGAAGGGACCATTCATTTGTCAAATCAATTCTGTAAACAGGACATAAAACATAAGGACATATTCAGAGAACTATAGCCACAACATAGCACCAAACAGTAACAAATAAAAGGTTGAACTTAGTCAACACATTGATTACAGGTTCAGTAAACATACTTTCCTCCATGAGGCCTCTCTGATGACTGTTAAACACTCATCTCTGTAAGGTATTGTGTGTGACACATTAGGATATACAAAGGCATCAATAAACTTTAATACATAACCCTGTGAACAATCAACGTTTTCTTTTATGGTAATACATAACTGCACAACAGTAACTTACCTGTCTGTCCTATTTGAAGCAGCAGTACTGGACAGTGTTGGTGCTGTGACATGAAAATATTGTCTCCTTGACAGTGCTGATGTTGCAGACCTCTCTCACAGCTGTAAGAAACAATATGAATATTTTAAAAATCTGAATTATAACCACATTTGAACACACTGTGTTACATGTTTTCACCCAAATGATCACAGAGGGAAAACAAACCCTCCTAATCCTCCCCCACTTTAGCAGCTAATGTGTTACCTGCTGAAGTGGGGAGAGTCTGTTCACTTACACAAACAAAGACCCACCTGGACAACAAGACCAGGTCCAAAAACTATGTCATGCAAAATGCTTGCAAAATAATTAATTGTTATTATGTCAGTAGAATATTTGAGGAGTTTACAACATTTCTATTCAAACAAGAGTTAAAGTGGTTCGTGTTATGTGCATTAGCAACTATACCCATGAAATACAAACACAAACACTGCTCTCTGTTCGAGTTACTTCCATCAAGCTACAAACAATATTAAGATGAGTATGTGAAATTACCTGTTCAGCAGAAAGTATGCAAAATCAACATCAGTTATTCCACTTAGAAAAGGCAACAGCGACGTTTACTCGTTTTCTGCCGTCGTCTGTTACGAAGGCATTTCCGGTTTCACGTTTTCTTTTCTTTGAGGACGTAGGTTCAGGTGCCGGTGCTGTTTCTCCAGCAACACGATATACATGATCCTCTATCCTCAAAAATGCTAAAATTATCCCGCATTTAACTTCTCTCGGCACTCGCTCCATCTTGCACATCTTTCACGTGACTTACTTTCTTCTTTGTCGCTGGAACTTTGCGGTATGTTTGTCCACGTCGAGCTCCTGTAGAAACATGGCATGTAGCGATTCTGGAGGACTATGGAGCCGCATTCCGTGATTATGGAATCTAAGGTTACAGAAATAATACAGGGCTTACGTTACAGCGACCATACAATATTAGCACCCCGATTACGGATAGTAAATGTGATTTTTCATAATAAAGCCCCAGAAATATTACAGATAGCCCCTTTAAGACCGACAAAACCTTATACAAATGTCTCAGTATACCTGAATGACAACAAATTACAGCCTCCACAATGACAGTTGAAATAAACATCATATACAATTAATTCGCTAATAACTGATCAGTATAATTCTTACTTGGGGATTTATGCAGATTTTTATTATACCGCATAATATTTTGGTCTACCTAATAAAATACACTAATATTCTAATATTGTATATAGATAACCAACAGCTATATAGAGCAATTACTGAAAATGTGAAAAAAGCACTGCACAACCAAGTTTTTCCATCAAATTTCTTCCTGTATTCATTATTAGCTGGGAATGCATTGTGAAAAATTTCTTGCAGATGAAATAAAGTGAGGGCAGATCAAAGAGGACTTGTCTGACAGACACACAGTGCAAGTACTCGGCATTCCCAACTGCATTTACTGGGGATATTCTCATATCTTCCCTTTTCTTTATAGCTTTTAACACTGTTTTTGGTCACTATGGCCTGCATTTCCAGCAGTAAATTCACAACATCTGTGTGTTTTTTGCTATGTGAAATGGTAAAACATTTGTCTTTAAATTTCCTCCCTTTAGAGTGCCCCCATGAGCAGAAATTAGGCAATTAATATATGCTAAAATGCCTAACAATAAACAGTATTGCAGAGAATGTTGGATGTTGTTTCCATATACACGGGTTACTGTTCATCTTGCTGTGTGCAAGAGCATCACTCAAGCACATTACTGGGCTACAGACATTTTGCTTATACAACTTATCAGGGGAGAGCGCGAACGCAGTCCCCCACTACCAGAAATTATGCAGTCGAGATTCCCACATTTGGGGAATTCGCAGGGGTCAGCACAACCGGAGTGCAATGGCTGAGCCTCGCCCTGGGTGAACCACCTTCTTGATCATGGTATCTCCCCTGCCAGGTAAGTATGAGTTGTACACATCATGGACAGGGGAGTCTTTCACAGACAAACCATGATCACTGATGGTAAAAACAAACTACATACTAACAAAATCATAGCTTGTAGTGCTGCTGTGGCTCTCTACATGAATTCAAGCCTAAGTAAAATCTTACACGAAGAGGCTGAAAAACATTTACATTTTATTCCATAAAAGAGGTCAGATTTCCCACCATGCACTGCTACATTTCACATCAAAGCCCAACCTACAATCGTCTATTTTGCCTACTTAACCTTCTAAACACAAACAATCAAACTTTAAAACCCATAAGTACATGTGGTGGAAAGCT
This sequence comes from Brachirus orientalis, assembly GCA_016785285.1. Classification (NCBI taxonomy): domain Eukaryota; kingdom Metazoa; phylum Chordata; class Actinopteri; order Pleuronectiformes; family Soleidae; genus Brachirus; species Brachirus orientalis. Next base: position 968,928 of record JAFBJR010000201.1, on the reverse strand, counting down.
GAAGTAGATTCTGGCAAATGTCGTATGATCAACAACTGAAATTTAAGAGAAGAACGGGGGGGGGGCTCTATTCCCTCTCAAAAAGAGAGCACTTCCTGTTTCTTTGTTTGCAGTGAACAGTACCAATCTAAATACTGCCACCTACTGGTCAAGGGTGTAAACTACACTATTTCTTCAAAATAACCTCAGTATCCAATTCAAAGCAAAAAAAAATGCATATAACACAAACAAGTGCATGGGTATTTCACATCTAGAGTATGAGATAAAAATATTACTCATGAATAAAAATCATATGTATACTGAAGCAATTTACAGGAATTAAGAATGACAAACCTTTATGCAAAGCTCTCAGTATACCTGAATGACAACAAATTACAGCCTCCACAATGACAGTTGAAATAAACATTATCTACAACTAATTTGCTAAGAACAAATCAGTATAATTGTTAATTGAGAATTTATGCAGATTGTTATAGCACTGCATAATACTTTGGTGTACCTAATAAAATACACTAATATTCTATTGATGTTTACAAGTGTGACACAAAAAGCAGCTGGAGACAACTAACAGCTATATAGAACAATTACTGAAAACGTGAGGAAAACACAGCAAAGATACTAAACAACCTAACCGATGCGTGCTTAAAATAAGACGAGCGACAGCAAAAGAAAATATCAAAATCCCTGCAAATAAGACTATTCTAATAAAATAAGCGTGGCTCCACTAATAGGGATGTAGTGAAGACGCAGAAATGGGTTCTATCACTGAAAAAGTAAGAATTTATCCTCTCCACAATAATGAGGCATGTTTTGAATACATAAACAAACCTGCCTTGTAGCCTGCACTGTAGAACTACCAACAGAGGAGCCTCCACTTTTTGATGAGTAAAAAGTATCGAAAATCTGCCAAATGTATTAATGACTTTATTGCGCAGAATGGTGTTTTGGATATTAGGAGATTTAAATTTAATAACAAGAAAGCATTATCCTTTTTTTCCAGTGTCTGTCATAATTATACTCAGATTGATTACTTTTTATTGAACAATAGATTATTGGGAAATATAACCTCTTGTGCATATCATACTATTACCATATCAGATAATGATGCCGTCACATTTCATGTAGCGCTTCCAAAATGCCCCAGAATTGTCAACCAATACTCATCCTCCCCTTCTCCAACACTTTTTAAAGAAAGACTGTGGTTGCAGACAGAATTCAATTTACTTTCTACAGACAAAGCCTCCTACTTACTCACAAAAGCTTGATTCAATGTTTATGACAAGGCCAGCAAGCTATTAGCCCAGCAAGCTCCCCAAGCCCAATCCTCCCACCTTATTCCCAAAGTACTTAGTTAAACAGGTAAATTTATTAAAAACCACGTGGAAATCAATAATATTTTCAAACAATATTACAGCATTCTATACAGTCCTGAATATGATGAAAAGTTCCCCAAAATTTTTATTTATTTATTATTATTTATTTTATTTTATTTTTTTTAACAACCTCACTCTCCCTTCTGTTCCAGCTGAACAAAACTCTTAATTGGGAGGTGAGCACAGATTCAATATGCTATTAAGTCTTTAAGGTGCAACAAAACCCCTGGTCCAGATGGATTTACTTCCAAATTTTATAAAAAAAAAAAATTGCACTTGAACTATGTCCAATGCTTCGAGCTATGTTAAATGAATTTCTGTCATCAGGATGTCTCCCACCAACTTTACAACAGGCTGCAATTACACTCCTGTCAAAAAAAGTGGCAAAGATTCACTCCACTGCACATCCCATCGTCCAATTTCCCTGTTAAATGTGGACTACAAAATCTTATCAAAAATTCTAGCAGGAAGGCTGGAGAAGGTTATTTCTCAAATAATCTCGCCAGACCAAAGGTTTCATTTTAAATCGGAATTCTAGTTCAAATCTTAGAAGGCTTCTCAATATTGTGTACTCTCTTCCATCCCTCTCTTCTGAAATGGTGATATGACTTGACACAGAAAAACCGTTTGACTGACTTGAGTGGCAATATTTATTCTTAACCTTAAAGAAATTTGAGAATTTCTTCATCTCCTGGATAAAACTCTATTCTCACCCTCTAGATTTAGTAATTACTAATGGACAGCAATCTGAATATTTTTTTCTCTTGGCCACTTACCACTTACTTTCCGCCATTACTATAGAGCCTCAAGCCATCATTTTCAGACAATTCAATAATAAGCCTTACACATAAATTGACCCTATATGCTAATGTCATTATTTTTATATTATTATATATGTCTATTACTACTGGGCATGTAATATTAAGGCTATGCTACATTGGACTGAAAGAGACCAGCTTGGCAGATCTGTGTGCAAATGGAAAAGGTCTGTAATCTGCTCAATTTAGGATCTGTATTGTGTGCCCCATCACCCTCTCCCCTATCACTCAATCAGAATTTGGTCACTATTTAGAAGCCACTTCAAATTGAAGACAACATCTGTACACTCCACTATCAAGAATAATTATAACTTATCCCCCCTCTCTTTCTGACTCTGCCTTTGGGGTATGGAGTTCAAAGGGCATTAAATCCATCTCTATTTTATATGTGGATGGCAAATTTGATTAATTTACACAACTCTCTCAATTATTTGAGTTACCAAAATCTACCTTCAGCTTAGACGCTTTGTCCAGAAAAGTTTGACTTCCTTTCCAGACCTTCCAGTGAAAAATATAATCAATCACAATCTCTCATTGTCCCCGTATTGTAAAGGTCTGATCTCTACTCTAAGTTAATACATTTGTCTTCCCCCTGTGTTCGTCACAGTTTCATACAAAAATCTTTCCAGTTGGCACTTTTTGGGTCAACATCTTTAATGCCTATAGTAAAATAATTAAAAAAATGTATCGCTGCCATATGTGCACTATTAATGCGCACCCTAATTGACTGTCACTCTTCATTCTCAGTATTCGTGGAGTAGGCGGGGCAAGCTCCCGTTCCAAAAAAAACCTAAATGTAAAGTGCGCCGATATTCTCTTCTTTACGGTACACCTACTGAAATGGTCAGAACCTAGCAGTCCTATATCAGTTTGTAAAACAATTATGTCAAAAATTAGTACAATGTATGGTGTACAGTGGAGCTATAGCCGTTCATCTTATTTTTATATCTGTTTTGCACATTTAGTTGCATATATTTATTAATACACATATTTCCTTACCTTATCACTGTATTTCTTTTACTTCTACCTTAAGATCTTGGCTGATATAACACTGCAGATATCCCCATGGGAAATAAAATACATCATTTTTATTAGTAGTTTATGATTTCACATTCGATGGACTCCCCAGTACTCTATATACAAGTAATATTAACTTTTGGCAACAAAAATTAGGTTAACCATCCATCTTTGAAGTGGTATAAAATACAATATTTTTATTGTCTGAAAAAAGCAGAGACCCAATCCTGAGCCAACCAAAACGGACCCCTTCAACAGCCTGGTGACAAAGGGCAGCCCTGGCAGAATCCAACCCCCACTAGAAATGGATCCAACTTACTACCAGCAATGCGGACCAAGCTCTGACACCGGTCGTACAGGGACCGAATGGCCCTTATCAATGGCCCATATTCCCGGAGCAGTCCCCACGGGACTCCCCGAGGAACGCCTTCTCCAAGTCCACAAAGCACATGTAGATTGGTTGGGCAAATTCCCATGCAACCTCTAGGACCCTGCAGAGAGTGTAGAGCTAGTCCACCATTCCACGGCCAGGACAAAAACTACACTGCTCCTCCTGAATCCCAGATTTGACTATCCAACGGACCCTCCTCTCCAGGACCCTCGAAAATACCTTGCCAGGGAGGCTGAGGAGAGTGATTCCCCTGTAGTTGGAACACACCACCACACCAATCTGCCACCAACCTGCCAATCCAGAGGCACTGTCCCCAGTGTCCATGTGATGTTGCAGAGGCATGTCAGCCAAGACAGCTCTACAACATCCAGAGCCTTTAGGAACTCTGGGCGGATCACTACCTCGAAAACCCCAGCCCCAGAGATACGAGAGCCCACCTCTTAGTTCCTAGACTCTGCTTCCTCAAAGGTAGGCGTGTTGGTGAGATTAATGAGGTCTTCAAAGTACTTCCAGAATCTCCTTGAAGATGTCCACAAGTAAAGAAATTATACTGCTTTTATTAATATAAGCAACCAAACTGTGCAAGAAAAAACAATATAAAAATAAGATGAACAACTATATCTCCACTATGTACAATACATTGTACTAATGTTTTATTTGGCATAAATATTTTATGTTTAATCACAATGTTAATATATAATTGTTTTCACATATAATTTTACTTTTTTCTTTTTAGAACATTGTGCTTGCTTTCGATTACTTTATTTTGAAAACCGGAAACAGGACTGCTTAGTCTGCTGTTTAAGTAGAACTGACGTAAAGAAGAGAATATCGGCGCACTTCACATTTAGGAGCGGCTAATTTGACCACGGAACGCCAAGTGACGGCTGGCTTGACCGCAGTCATCTGTTGGATAATAATCTAACCGCAGTCATTTTACCACACACCCGTAACCCCACCCCCTCCAATAACTCAAACGTTTCGCTTTAATTTGTTAATATGAAATGTAAGTAATTTTTAACAACCTGTGGTGAAACAATCTGACGTTTCCCACACTAATATATAAGCAAACCGAACAGACGTTGACTGTGACCCTCAAAACCGTAAATTACCACTTAAGCTAATTAACATGCAGCTGCGCCACTAGACCTCGAAAAAACAAACGCTGACAACATTGTCACTGTGTCCATACAGTCGACTAAACTAGTTCGTCGAATTAGCAGACCCTTTTTGTTGTACCTGCGAAATTAAAACTTCGCCAAAAAGCACCTGTAGCTTAAACTCGCCAACAATCGCTACCGATACCACAGCACGACGGATAAACCGTTGAAATCATGCAAGACGTCGGCGCGAGAAGCGTCAGACACGACAAAAACATACGAAATTAAAAATGTACTTACAAGAAAGTGTCCCGACGGCAAAAAAATACATATTTGTATCAAAATTAAATGCATCTCCTTGACCGAAGTATTCCCCTGCGCTATTGCGCAAATTGACTCCACACTGCCCCCGATGGATTAATCAGGTAGTAGCATTTTTGTCAACACACGTGTAGAAATCTGTTACATTTATCACGTGCATTAAATGTGGTTCTCACGTGTCCCAACAAACTATCACACGAGAAGAAATAGCACAGAATAACACTGACAAAGCAGACAAGACCTTAAAGCACAAACTATATTATATCACAATCTTTTAATTATAATATGACAAAATGTTTTACAGAACTTACATCCTGGCAGCAGAAGACACTAGTAAAAGGACAAGCCATCAACAGCCATCAGTGATTTTTTTGGAGATATTTGTGTCCCTGAGATTCACAAATTATTATTTCAGTCCAAGTTGAGGCATAAAAGTTTTAAGTTTACTGATACAAAAATGATTCAATCAAACAACACATATATTTATAGTTTGGTGACATTTTGAAGAAATTATTCATTTTTATAAACACTAAGCAATATGTACCATCTTGTAAAAAAAATGAAATGAAAGCTTCCTGTATGTCTACCATGGCCGATGGCAGTTTTACATTCAAAAAACAGCTTTACATTCAAACAACCAGTAAATACTTTTCTGGTTGTTTGCTACTATGACAGTAAATCTATGGCTTGCAAAAAAAAACAAGCCATTTGAAGATGTTGTCATTTTGAGATTTTGGGGGAAAAAATAGCAACGTTTTTCCACCATATTCTAAGATTTGATGGCCCAAACAACTAATCAATTAATCATAAACAATAATCTACAGATACAGTATATCAGTAATTAAACTAACTTATTAGTTGCAGCCTGGCATGTAACCTCAGAATTGTGACCCAGGTTTCATATCCATCCAGTCAGAGATTGTCAGTTTCAATCTCTACAAAACTACACAGTGCAAATATATATACACAGACATATCATATTCTTTTTCATGGAGAACACTGAACTGTGACAGTTTGATCTTGAATTTAAAGGTGACTCTGTCCCATGGAGTCAATGTTTTATAATCCTGGACAAATTAATGTCACATGTGAAGTCACAAATGTACCATTTTCAAATGTATTACTATCTTCCAACTTTACCCTTCTTATTACAAACTCAACACAGAAAAAGTACATCAGCCACTCACTCTCTACTACAATTAAAGACAAGGGTCATGCATCAAAAACAATCATGTCTGAGGTGAACATCCTGACAGCACAACATTCTGTCAGTATTTGGTACTTTAGTGTTAAATCCATTTAATGCAAAATACACGTGGACTCGTCCTTCAAGGCTTAGCAATTAACCACAAGTTCCCCTGTTTAGCATTTAGAAACAGGATGTGAACATTTGATAGTTATTAGAAAAACAAAGTCAGTAATAACCAACATGACTTTAAATCACCTGATTATTCCCAACACTCACTTACTCCCCCTTTTTATTCTGCTTCTTTAACCGCTCCAAACTAAGGCATAACTCAGAAACAGGAACCAAAACATCGCCTTCCACAGTGATGAGGACATATGGTGGAACCCTAACTAAATGCTGCTGTGTTGTCCTATCCCATTTTATATTCCTCCATCAGATCAGGAAAGTCATGAGTTGTCAGTGCACCATGGGACCGTGGGTGAAGTTACTTGTCCCATGCAGCCAATCACATTTTGCTGCCTGTTGCATCACTGTTCTGTAGCAGCAGAGGAGTGAGCTCTGAAAATTGAAAAATAAAGTACAATTTTAAAAAATGTTGGTACAGTTGTATCAACAACTCCAGGGTGATAAATTCCACTAAATGTAATTAACATTGTCAACACACACTTGATTTAAAAATTGAGTATTAAAATGACTATATATATTTCCCTGCTGTAAACAAAAATGTCTAATAATACACTATTTAGATTTTTAAAAGATTATCATGAATACTTGTGTAGGCATTAGATAATGACCTTTGCCTTAAGATAAATATAAAAATGTAAAACAAATTCTGATCCACTCTGGACCTGCAATGACTAAGAAATCTTGGCATCATGATTTGATTTATAATATTTGAAGTGATATTTCAAGTTTTTGAAATATTATATATTTCAAAAACTATATATATATATTTCAAGTGTGGTTGTACAAGTACAGACTCACTGTCAGCTTAAGTCTATAATATCTTATCTCTATCTATCTAATATATTCTCAGAGTTTATTTTGCTGCTCAACAGCCTTTAACAGGAAACTGAAGTTTGTGTCACTTTATTAACTTCTCACTTCCTGCACAGTCCATAGAGAAATACCACAGCAAAATAAAATGAGTTATTTTGATTTAGATTTTTGAAATTCTTTCAGATTTACCTAAGAAACACAAACTTACCAAATGGGGGCATCTGTGGTGAGTTTTATGATAGTGAGGATAAAGCAGTTGAGGCAAGGGGGGAAGCTCCAAAGAGAAAAAGGTGAAAAACTGACTTGCAAAGTTCCGCTTTCAGATCACAATGAATGATGTTGTTTAAGGTGTTTCAGGATGACATATTATTGTCAAGACAGTATTATGCAACATAAGTTACATTAATGACTTACAAATTTATCATGTAAAATGTTTATTTTAACAGAATAATACTCTTAGTTTAAATTCAGCAGTGTGTTGTCCTGTCTCTGAGTGCTCACCTTTCATCTCAGTTCCCATTTTGCTGTTATTATCTCTGGTTAACTCTGGATGGCTGACACTCTTCTTGGCCTCTCTGTTGCTAGCAGCCATGGGGCTGTTTGCAGACTCTGCTGCTTTCCTTTTTACTTGATCAAATTTCCCCGCAGCTTCAGTAAATTTCTTTCCATCCACAGCATCCATCTTAACCAGACACAGAGTCTGCAGCAGACCCATGGCATCAAAGTTTTCTCCGGAGCGTTCACCTCGTCTCCTCAACAGCTCCAACACCTACAGTCAGAAAACATGATGCAAAACAAAAAAGGTAACAAAATAGAAAATCTTGTTTTAGCTGCTACATATGACACTGATTGTTTTCATCACCTTTTTTTTGGTTCTTCTAATTTTCACACTAAGACAGTGAGACCCATTACATAGAGTCCACTATGCAGTAAACTGGGAATGATTTTAAACACAGAATGGACAGTGGCACAATAACACACCTTGATGTATTTGTAGGACTTTAGTTCACTGATGTTTTCCTCCAGGAAGAGCAGATATAGAGCAAGATCATCCCATTGGCCACCAGGTGTGGGCAGGACGCTCACTGTGGGCAGTGACTGGTAGGTTTCCAGAAACTGGGCATATCCATGGCAGAGGAAGGGACGGACACTGGCGTAGATCACCACGGGAATCAGTGCAATGAATACAATCAGGTTGACAAGGCTGGAAACAAATTGTATATGCAGTTTATTGCATTGCATTCCTGTTAACTGAAAACACAGAGAACTGGATGAAAGTACAAAAACACCTTATGATATCACAGATAATTTAACCTGGTTTTATGTTTATAAATGTTTAGTGTCCAATGACAACACAGAAAATATATGATTAATAATGCTGATCGTTTCTAATTTGTTTTACTAAAATGATTGACCTTTACTCATACTATTTATCTTAACTCATTCTATATCTACAGTAAACTGCACAAATACCTGAGCAACGAGAAGACTCCCACAGCGATGAGCTTACACTGCACCTTGTCAGGGATGCTGGGGTCCGAGGCGAGCAGGCCGACACGGAGCGTGCATCCAAACTCATCAGTGACGGAGGCCAGGCGGAGGTAGTAACCCAGGTAAACACAGGCACACACAAGGGTAACAAAAGTCAAGCTGCGACAAGAGAGGTAATAAACAAGCATCGTCCGAGAGCAGCGTTTGGTTGTCAGGAACTTCTCCACCAGTGGGTAATTGAAACAGCCCTCAGTGGGATCGCTGGCCAAATGCAAAAGAGAATACAGAGGGGAGGGAAAAGAAAAAGATATGTCAGAGTCAAAGTGCACATTGTAAGGAAGCAAAAGAGGTAAACGAAGGAGAAGAAGACAGTAATTCAACCTTAAAGATGCCAACTGCCACAAACAAATAACATCACATTATGAATAGCTGGGAAAAAGTTTAAAAAAAAAAAAATCACCTATCTATAACTGTCTGTAATTGTTAAATAATGTCAATAAACTATGAAAATATTTTAAATCAATGAAATGTCAGCCTCTAAATTACAAAGTGGAAGTGATATTTAAAGAAAACCATCAGGTTTTTTTAAAAGCCCACCATGTGGATTTATGATATTTTGACATTCAATTCTAAGCAACAGAGGCATCAACAGGATTCGTAACACAACCTGTCCGGTGTGAGCCGTCCTGATGTGGCCATACGCTTGGCCAAAGTGACAGCACGGTTGTAGCACCGGTCCAACTCCTCCATGATGAAGCCAAGGTCTGACAGCAGGAGTGGAGCTGCAGAAAATCTCCAGAACAACGCTGGGGTGTACATCAGCACTGCCACCAACAGCAGGATGTAGGGAAAGAACTAGACAGGACAGAGGTCAACTAAGATGTTAATAACAAATTATTTTACTGGCAATAACATCAATATAAGAACCGTTCAACCTGAGCTGTTCCTCCAAATATGCTCATCTCTAATCCTGTCTATCTTGGTCAATCTCAGCATCTTTCCATCCTCCTGCCCTTATGTCTCACATCACCCCGACACTTGTCTCCACCCACTCCACCCTGCCTGCACTGGCTTCTTCACCTCTCTTTTGCACTGTCCATTTCATTGGATGGTTAACCCCAGGTATTTAAATTCATCCTCTTACACTACCTCTACTCCTTGCACCTTCATGACCTGTCCCTCTGTCATTCACATTATTATATATATATTGTATTGTATAATACACTTACACTCTTTATAAAAAAATTCTTAACTGGACTTTAAAACCAATACATACAAGCTGTATGCTTGTATGTATTGTAGCCTATATGTACCCTTGTTCAAGCAAAGAAAAAATACTGGACAGAATACTCTTGATATTTCACCAAGTTGACTTATTATTTATTGTTGCATGACAGACTAAGAGGATCAGTAGAACCTGTTATTGTTCTGGCACAGGTCGTGTTACATAGCACTTTCTTGCATGTTTTTTTATGTACAGTGTTAGTACCTTATGAAGCCACAGAGGCAGAGTGTGAGTATGTACAGACGCCCAGCAGAATGAATCCACATATGCAGCCTGCCTCCAGGAGAAGTTTGTGGGAGCGAAACAGCTGATCTGAGTACCTGAGAGAAACAGGGACAATGCAACAACAACACAGTCATACAAAAGAACACACAAGTGCAACTAAGTGGAGTGGGAGTGGATAGTTATAATGTAGCACAAGTGGCTTCTGTTTTTTATAAAAGATATCTTAAGACTAGGAGGTTAACTCTTCTCACCAGTCTGATCTAAAGCTAAACCAGAGTGGGATAGTCTTGAAGCTACAGTCCTGGCTCTATATTCCAACTCACCAACTGAAACTTCTTGAGCAAATGCCAGGGAGATGAGTAGGAGGGGCAGACCCACTGCCACACAGGTCACCATCTTGTCCAGAGCCAGCTCAGTTCGGACACTGCGATACCGAGCCTGGTTTGGCTCCTTCAGCAGAAAATCACTGAACACATACTCTGTAGCCACATGTGCAATGGCCATCTCCCTGCTTTGCTGTTACATGCACCACAAAACATAAATGATAAACACATGGTTCTGTTTAGATGCTTCACATTAGAGCTCAACCAATATGACTTTTTCTATGGCCAATGGCAATGCCAGTCTTACAGTTTATTTGTTGCTGATTTAGAAAAAAAATGTTTAAAAAATAAATAAATAAATAATAATAATCTGTCAGATCAATCTGATCACCTTTAGTTCACACATTCAGACTTGTTTCCCCACATCAGAGACTCCTGTTGCCTTTTTGTCAGGTCTGGTCCGTAAACCATCTTCTTCCAAGAGGCTGATGATAATGATTTAATGTTTGTTTTTTGGTTTTCGTTTTTTTGCTTATGTGATGTAGAATTTTTAGCCGCCATTTTAGTCCTCACCATGGGGCTGGTTTGGAGTTTTTCTCACTATATTAAAAATGATGAATAAAACCGCAGGGTACAAAACAACAACTCATGACCACTGTCTCACCACATCAACAGCCTTCTTTGTTTAGCTGCGGATGGATTTATGCACCATATCGAAGCATTTATTTTATCCATTACTGTAAACCACACTGTTAAGTGCATTTGGGCTTAAAACGTGATATTATGGATGAATTCACGCATTAATTTGGGTGTAACTGAGCTTTACTGCCCATAGACTTCGACTATTCGCCTGAAACGTTACATTTTAGGTTAGAACAAGCTGGTTGTGTTTATTTACTAAGGCAAAATACAGGTAATTCATTCAGAACTACACTAGCTCGGTATAAACCGGACAGTGCATTTAAACTTACCTACCGACTCGCCCCTGTTCACTGTAGTTTCTCGTAAACAGACTGAAAAGCGTGGATTTTTTTCAGTCTCGCAGGCAACTGTTAGCACATGTCGACATTCAACAGATGGAACAATAAAAACACAACTTTCCAAACGAACCTTCTTCCTGTGAGTGCAACAACACTCTTCCGCCCTGAAGGAGAGTCAGTGGTGGCACATTCAAGTGCAAAATACGCCTCTGATTTTCCAGCTCTCTCTCGTGTTGCCTTCACTAGCAATCTCGCGATTTTATCCATCCTGGCAAAGCATAACAATTTGTTTGACTATGTATGTGACAGAAAAGAAACTAGACATATTTTCACAGATCTATATCTCAAAATGTGTTCCAGCACAAGAAAGGGGGAAGATAGAATAAGACATTACTCTTAATTACGGTCCTTCGTTGTTTTATACTGTAAAGCCTTTTGAAAGTCTACAAATAGTTTGACTTCCAAAACTAAAACACATCTGTATTTTCTATATTGATAGCTTCCAAGGCACAAATAAAAACAACATAAATGTGCTGAATAAAATAAGGAAGGCTTTTATTTCTCCAATTTGGAAGAGTATTTAAATTTTTTTTAAATCAACAATGTCTTTAAATTTTGAGTGAGTGAGTAAGTGAGTAAAATCACAGAGGCTATGTTCCTTTTGTAAGCATATCCCCAAACAGTAAGACAGACAATATGCTGTGTAGGTGGCCACAACAATAAATGCTAACATTTTTATGAAGCCGATCCCTTGTTTTTAAGAATAGCAACATATTTAGATCACTTCCGTTTTATATATTGTATACGTGGCTTCCATGTATTTGTCCCCCAAATTTCAGTTTGAATTGGGATTTAATTTTCTCTTTGGGAGATATTTCCGACAGTCGATAAAGGCAGCATCCCCTTAGGCGGCGAGACTTTCGTGCACATCAAAACAAGCTATAATTTTCCTCTTAACTGTGAAAAACGTGGCGATATCTCGTTTTTTGTGATTGTGTAATTATGTAATTGCTTTCTTTCTGGTAACGTGTACGCCTATAAACAAAGGCCGCGTTTAAGTTGGTGAAGATGATGGTGCTGTTTTTTCGTCATTCGAGTCGAAAAAAATAATGGCATTGTTTTTGTTTGTAAAAGTTTATGCACTCAAAATTTCTACTGAATTGGACGTTTTTCAATTTTGGCTTTTCATTCGGGGAATTGCAAAAAAAAGTTTCTAAATTTGGTTTTATTTTGAAAATTCTACCCGGAGGCTGAACTGGTACTCGTACTGTGAAGCTTGGCGCCGGCGAACGTTTGCTCTTCATTCATTTCACTTGCATCCCAGCAGCGAGCCCTCCCCTCCCGATTCTCTCCGCTTGGAAAGATGGCTCCTCCGGTAGTGGCGAGGAGCTCCGGCCCGGCGCTGTGCCCGAGCTTCGCGGAGGCCTGTTCGTTCCTGGACCGGTACGGAGCGGCACTGGATCTGCCCGAGATGACTTTCCCTCAGATGGAAAGATATCTGCGGGATACGACATCAGGTGAGAGGTCGGTGGTCTGCGGTGGTGAGCTAAGAAGTGGTGTAAAGCTGCGACACTTGAAACCGAAGGAGATGGGGGCCACCACCATCATCACAACTAGTGATGGGGATGACGAAAATGTGTAGTGCGTGTGTGGTCGTGGCCCCGCAGCTCAGCATCAGAATAGGGGTTTTCGTCAGCGAGCTCTTTCACTTTCATTACGACTGTGGTGAACGTTGGCCTGGGTCAGAAACAGTTATTCTGCTAGGCAGAAACAGTGTTGTGTCCTAAGTTCGCACAGGAAAATGTAAGCAGAAAGGAGACCGAGATGCTAACACGGAGCTAGTTATCTCCTCGCAAACTGCTCACACTGTAGACCATGTTGAGAGTTATAGCTACGACCAACAGACATCAGACCGTCGTAGCGGGGAGGTTTGCAGTCAGAGTGCGGTGACATGTCGTCAGTGCTGCCGTGTATCTGTGAACTTGGTACGGGAGCCATGATGCAGCAGCGACCACACACCGCCAGCTAGCTCCGGAGTGTTGTCAGGTGTAATTTTTCACCGGCCTTGCCTCACTGACATCCGGACTGAAACGACACCAGTGTCCACTGTGTGGGTGCGCCATTGCTGTGTTCATGACAACGACATTACCCATATAGATATGTATTTTCACACGGAGTGAGTATGAAACAGAAGATGGTATTTTGCTATTTAGTGGTAAGGGTGGCTGTCAAATGTGCGCACGCGCAGTCGGGACTCCGGCTGGTGGCTAACTAGATAGCACCAGCGTTTCAGTCAACTTTTAGCGTGCGACTCCAACGAAAAGCTTTTATTTATTCACCACTCATTCGTTTGTCAGAAGATGTAGATTTTTTTTAATCGCAGATGCTGTCCAGTTAGTAGCTTTACAACCCGTGTCGGACAATCTTTTTGGTTACAGTGGCTATTCTCCATTACCGTTAGCTGTATTGCTAATGGCTTCTGTACCTTAAATAACACCAAGATGGAAATAACAAATACTGTTCATGTTTGAGTTAACTACAACACTTGAGTGACATTTCACAATCAGCTACAGCTTTAATGTCATTTGTATATTGGGATTCTGAGATTGTATTAATAATGCGAAAAAGTAGAAAATCTCAGAACTGTAATTTCCTCTAAATTCAAGGGCTCAGTAAAAGCCTCACGAGACCACACACTGCAGGCTGTCTATCGTCTCTGGGATTTTCAGAAGACGACATAAAACAATCATGACTTGTTATAAATGTATACATCCTTCAACAATATATTTTGTTGGCAACATGTTTTAATTTTCCAATATTAGGGCTGAAACAATTATTCGTATAAACGATTATTAATGAATTACTAAATTAATCGGGTTAAGGATTTTTTTTTCAAAAATAATGCAGATTTTTTGATTTTTCAACTTCTTAAATGTGAAAAGTCTTTGCGTCATATAACAACTGATTTGTAGACAAAACAAGACATTTGAGAACATTGTCATTATTAGGTTTGTAAAACCTCTGACATTTTATGGACAAAACGACCACTCAAATAAGCGATAAAGTAATCAGCAAATTAATCGATTATGAAAGTAATCGTTAGTTCCAGCCCAATATAACATTGACTTTTTCTAAAAAAAATTTTTTGGTAAAGGAAGTAACATCACAACAACTAAAATCCAATTTCTTACTAAATGCAGGTGGAGTTTGGTCAGATGGATTGTAAGTTTATTAGGAACCCCTAGCTGATCCTACATCAGTCTAATGTAGTGCTGCCATTGATCTGTATTATGTTACAATGAGAGGTGTGTATGTTGTCAAGCCTACCCTCATTAGTTTAGAGTGATGTTAACAAGGGGAATACCTGTCAGCATAAAGACAAAGTAGTTACATGTGAGTGTTTATTTAGAGTTATGCAATTGTTTCTGTCAACTACAATTTTTTTTTCTATTGCAAAATGCAAATTAGAGAAGCCATTGTTCTAATTTTGTTCATAAATCCAGTATTATCTTAACTAATGTCATATGTCAGGGTTTTTAATCAAATACCTTGAAACATACTTTGGAAGTTGTGTCTCAAAAATGGGGGAAAAAAACCCTGCTGTTGGCTGTACAAATTGACACTGGGTCAGTAAATGTTGTGTTGTATTTTTAATCCCTCCTGTGTGTTTGTGCTCTCCAGTCCCTAAACCTCTCGTCGAACTCCACGTGAAACTACTCAGAAAATTGGGAAGGTCTGTGACAACAGATCGCTGGGAAAAATACCTGGCTAAGGTGAGGACTCTGTGCATGTTTTTGGTGTGAAATAACAACTGAGAATTTTTCACTAACTTATCTCTGTTGTAGTCCTAGGATATATTTAAAGTGGAGGAAAGAATTTGAGGAAAGTTTATTAAGAATTTGTGAAAACACACTTGTATCTGATGATTATATTTTATCTTGTCGCTTTTAGGTATGCCAGGAGTTGAACAGTACATGGGCATGGGAGCTGGAACAGAAGGGCTACCAAGAGATGTCCATGGAGTGCAAGTCAAGCATCCTCAAAGTATGATATGGCTTGTTTTCACTTAATTTTAAATATCTAATAGATCTGAAAGGCAGAAACCTCTGTTATCAGGGCAGTAGTTGCAGTTATTGTTGTATGTCTCCCTCTCAGTACCTCTGCGAGTGTCAGTTTGATGAAAACCTCAAGTTCAAGATGGCCATCAATGAGGAGGATCCTGACAAGATGCGTCTGCAACCTATAGGTCGGGATCAGCAGGGCCTGATGTACTGGCTCCAGCTGGACCAGGAGCAGAACATCCGGCTGTACACAGAGGAGCAGGACGATCTGGACGGATCCACATGGAAGTGCATCGTCAGGTAAAACTGATCTCTCAACAGGTAGCACCAGTGTCTTAGCTGTTCTCACATCTATCGTTGCTTTAGAAATGATAACAATCTCAATCTTGTATTTTTCCTAAATTTTGTTTGGTTAGGTTCATATTGTAAACCTTGTGTTTAATAGATAATTCGGGTTTGTAACAAAAGGCTCATCCAGTACAATCATAGCAGTTTAAGTCTACAATATTTTAAAAAATATGGGTGCTGCTTATCTTGCTATTAGACAGCATTTTCCATCCAAATATGACATTTGTGTGACTTTTTTAACTGCTTACTCCCCAACACCAAAGTCACTAGAGAAAAACAGTGTTTAGCTTGCAGGGACATGAGCTGCTAGTCTGCTGCTGCCAAGTTTGGTAAGTTTGCAAACATATTTTTAAGATTTTGTTGAGTTAAATGAGTGTAAATTTTGTTAGGTGAGCCTTTTGTTAAGTGAGTAAAGTTAGTTTTTCCCTGGTTCCCCCACTGTCAGCCATTTTTTATAGTCACATGCCTTCCTGTATGCAACTGCATTTAACAATCCATTAAGTTTGTGATCCAGTAATCTCGTTTATGAAATTTTTCTGTACTTGCAGGACCATAGGCTGCAGTTTATCATCAGTCCTTTTCTTTGTCTTTTCAAATTCTGTTCTTGCTGTTGCATATCTGGGTTGATCCATGTATCGAATCTCTCTTAGGACTCGTAATGACCTGGCTGAGGCTCTGGACCTGTTGAAAGCTCAGATTGATCCAAACCACAGTCAAGAGAGGGACCAGAAACAGGCCACAGAGAATGCAGGTAATGGATATGAATAGATGAAGATATATAGATGGAAAACCATCAGATGATCAAAGATTTACTCTGAAGATTCAAGATATTTTCAGGTCCCATAAAGACATAACCAAGTATCAAATCTATAGTCAACATAACATTTTAAAGGCTGAAACCCAATACTGCTGATGCTACACAATGATGAACTGTAATTTAAAATTTAATGATGTTAGAAAAATGGAAATTTCTATCATTTCAGATCATTGTTTATACTTTTACTGTAGTCACAGACAGTTGTAATCATAATGGAAAACTTTAAAATGGTCATGAGGTCAGGTTTGTCAAAGAAGGCCTGAACATATTATGCGATTGAAGTTTTACTCAAAGTCACTGTATTTTAAATGTGTGTATGTGTATGTGTATTTGGGTGTTATGATGGCTTAGGGGATGAAGCCACAGAAGGTAGCAACCCTGACCCTTCCAAAGCTGCGAAAGAACACACCGAGCCCAAGACAGTTGACCAAGTAGAGGAGAAGCCCCCAAGACAAGGTACCAAATAATTACCCTCCCAGCTATCACTCTGACTAACAATGCTTTTTATACAGAATATTTTGTTGAGTTAAATAAAAACAAAAAACAGAATATTATTATTAGAATATTATTATTAAATTAGTAAATAAAATCTGATAAATCTGTCCATCCCTGATTCAGTGTTTGAGGGCTGAATAAGTTGATATAGATCTTGAAGGAAACAATAAAAGAACATAACTGAACTGGACAGCATAACATTTTATTTTTATGCCTCTGTACCAGCAACTGCCATAGCTGGAGGTGTTTTGGGTTTTTCCATGTCCTCTCTTTCTTGTGAACATGATATCTCAAAAATGCCTTTGTGTTCAAATTTGGCACAAACTTTCACTTGGAATCAAGGGTGAACTGATTAGGTTTTAATGGTCGGTTTTGGTGGTCGGTCAAATGTCAAGGTCATGGTGGCCTCAAAGACATTATTGCCATTGACAATTATGACATTACAGTCATAATTCAGGAAACTCTTCCCTTTTTTCCCCCATTGATGTTACTCAGATTTTGTTGTCAAAGCTGTGTGGACAAGTTGCAAAGTCTCATAATATCAAATCAGATATGTGTCACTTTAGTAGGTGGTCCTAGAAAAAAATACTATATATATATATATATATATATATACTACCGTTCAAAAGTTTGGGGTCACTTAGAAATTTCTTTATTTTTGAAAGAAAAGCACTCTTTTTCAATGAAGATAACATTAAACTAATCAGAAATACACTCTATACATTGTTAATGTGGTAAATGACTATTCTAGCTGCAAACATCTGGTTTTTAATGCAATATCTACATAAGTGTATAGAGGCCCATTTACAGCAACTATCACTCCAGCTGGTTAGAGAAGCTATAAAACTGACCTTCCTTTGAGCTAGTTGAGTATCTGGAGCATCACATTTGTGGGTTTGATCTAACCTTGTCAATGTCTTGACTATATTTTCTATTCATTTTGCAACTCATTTGATAAATAAAAGTGTGAGTTTTCATGGAAAACACAAAATTGTCTGGGTGACCCCAAACTTTTGAACGGTTTTATATATATATATATAAAATCATAAATGAGAACATGCTGACCAATGTTTTCTTGGACCAGCATCATCAATGCACATGTGCTCAGTGTTATATAAAGTATGTTTTCTGTTGTTGCTGATGACCCACACAAAAAGGTATATATGTGCATACATGTAGTTTTTTTTTGTAGTTTGTTTTTTAAGATGGCATTTGCTGTCAGATACAAGACAATTATAGCTAGGAATGTGAACTGTTACATCTGAGCACATTTTCTTCTAGTTTGAGCAATGTGGCTGATAGTATGAACATATCCAACACTATCAGTTATTTCCACCACTTTATCTGCTAGATAAAAAAGGTGAATGATTGCATAAAATTTTTTTACTTAATTTGGTTGTGTTTTTATTTGTAATTACTGTTCATAGATCGTAATCTTTTATTGTATTTTAGCTGTAAATCAGGAGCAGCTGCAGCCAATCAAGCGAGAAAACACTGAGGCTGAAATGAAAGAAGAGAGGATGGACCACAAACCCCCTTTGTTTGATAACCGCGTCAGCACGATCACCACCATCATCAAATCAGAATCCAGGGACACTGACACCCCCACAAATGCAGTGTCAGTTGTCATGACACCGGGTGCATCAGTGGTGAAACAGGGGTTGAACAAGGAAGATGAAGCACGGCGGACAGTTAGCAGGAGCAACCACCAGGCCAAGATACCACTGAAGAAGAGGGAGCTTAAGCTTGCAGAAAGCTACCAGAGTAACCATGTGAACAACAACAACAACAACAACACCACCACCAGCAGCAGCAGCAGCAGTATTATTGTTTGTAACCCCTCAGTGATCCAGAGCAAAGACAGTCACGGAAGAGAAGGGAACTTATCTAACTCATTAGGCCCACCTAGTCGTCCCTCTGTGTCCCCACAGGAGCAGCAGCAGCGAATGGTTATTGCCTCCAGGCAAGAGCTGACCAATGGAAGACCGTCTGTCCTTCTGCCTCAGAAAGAGGGACACAACGGAGTCATTGGGGTCATTGGTCAAGTCGGTGTTGTAGGTCATGTAGGCGTTATCCGCAGCCCATCTGAACGGCACAGAGCCACTGGTGCCGAACAGCAGGAACCGAATGGGCCAAGTTCAGACCCGTGGGGCTCCAGAGCAGTGGAAGGAGACAGGGAGGTAAGCAGGCAGTCAGTGCTAGTGAGGAAGGGACCTATGGAACGGGATGCTGCCTCTGCCCTTGCTCCAGTGATAGAGGCTCAAACAGCCAGAAAGCTTCCGACATTGACACTCTCAAAATGTGATTCAACTCCTGGAGCTGCCGTCAGAAAAACTGATTCTAATAGTGTTTCTTCACAGTCCACAGAGGAACCCAAGAGACAGACAGCAGAAGACCTTTGTAAGGAAACGAAAGAGGAACAGTTGGACAGGGGGACAAAAACTGGGCACAGCAGTCATCAGCAGAAATGTGACAATGCAAATGTGAGGGAGGGGAGGACAAGAAATATATCTGTTGCAGAAAAAGGAAGTAATGATAACATTGAAAAGAACAAAAGCACTTTGGTGAAGATGGAGGTGGAGTCAGTGGACACACCTCCACCTCTAAAAGTGGGCCAGAGTGATGAAAAAGGTCACACAGACCTCCAGGGAGATGGGGTCAATGGTGAGCTTGAAGCCCAGGTCAGAGTGAAGGACAATGGCCTTGGATCAGCAGTGAGGCAGGGACTTCTGGAGGAAGCCTCCTCTGAGCTTCAGAAAGAAGGAATCAGGCTGAAGATAAAGATTCCTCCTCACAGGAGAAACAAGTTAAGAGGGAAAGGGGGGAAAGGCGAGGAGAAAGAGGGGGAGCAGGACGGACAAGATGACAGGAGACCTTTGAGGAGATCTGCCCGGATTTGCAGGTATGTATGCAATTAAGTTGTTGACACTATTGGTCTTGTATATCCAGTGGTCCATTGTAATCTCAGGTACAACTTGTTTGATTCTGACAATAAATTCAGTACTATTTACACCTTTTTTCTTGAAGATCATCTGCTTTGCCAAACTGCAGGCCAAGCTCAAAGGCAGCAGAGAGCCAGAAAAAGAAACCTCATAAAAACCAGGCACTGGCTTCCAGACCAAGGGAAGACGAGCAAGAAGAGGATGAAGAAGAGGAAGAAGAGGAGCAGGGCTCTGCCATAAAGAAAAGCAGAAAAGCAGAACTGGTAATGCAAAGCAGGAAACGAAAGGTAAACCATTTCTAATTGTTTGTTCTGTGAGGAAAACCCACAAACTTACTTTTTGCTAAATTTTTCTACATGTTCACCCTTTTTCATTGTCAGGGTAAACGGAGGCATCGGCGCCCTCGATGGTCCAACATTCGCTCGAAGAGGCGAAAACTGAATGAGGGAGAAGAGGTGGAGGACAGAAGGAAGAAACGAGGAGAGGAGGAGAGCGAGGGAGGGAGCGACTCAGAAGAATCCTTTAAATCTGAGGAGATTCCCAGTGAGGATGCCTGCACTCACTGTGGTCTGCCCAACCACCCTGAACTGGTAACTGGTTAATAATACTACTATAGGACTCAACCAAGGTGTGATTAAAGCTTGGGTCTGTAATTTGTTTCTGAAATCCTTTTTTTTATTTTATTGGTAGAAATCCCCTCCATGTCCTGATAGTCATTTAGCACTCACAATACTGAAATAAGCATGACCAATCATTTCATTTAGAGGATATGGATTGATTAGCAGGTAAACTGTCTGTCCATACCTGCCCACGCCTGTTCTCTCGTAAGATGTTGAATGATGAAAGATGTTGAATACAAGAAAACATTTTTTATAGATAAATTAGGGACTCAAATGTGGAGTAGGTGAACTCCTGTTCAATAGTTTCACAGTTGTCACTTTTCAAATCTTTATTGTGTGTTCTCAGATTCTGCTGTGTGACTCCTGTGACAGTGGGTACCACACTGCCTGTCTGCGGCCACCGCTCATGTTGATTCCAGATGGAGAGTGGTTCTGTCCACCCTGTCAACATGTAAGAGCAATGTGTAATTTAACACGATATGAGGGGTTTTCACTCTGATCCCAGTCTTAAGTGTTGGATTGGTGCCAATCTGGACATTTTTTATGAATGGAGATTGGAAATCACCCCGATCACCTCAACCCAATCTGTTATGCAAGCTGCAGAGATTTCCATGGTTGCTGTTGGCTAATTTGTTAACATGTAGCAGGTCCATCATGTACCTCAGCTGCAGGGCTTGATTAGAAGGGCTTCTTTAGAACAATGTTGCATGTATATTTTGTACATAATATAGCATAAGTGTATTCTCTAGTATTAAACCACCAGTTTAACAACAAATTGTATACAAACACAGTGTTGGTTTAGCTACAGACATGTCCCCTCTCTCTCTCTCTCTCTCTCTCTCTCTCTCTCTCTCTCTCTCTCTTTTTCTTTCTCTACCAGCAGACCTGCAGCCTCACTGCAGGAAACTACTCTGTTTCTCTGTTTTTGGTTTATTTTCTCTCTAAACCTCAGTCAGTCATTAATTTTACTGATGATGACCATTTTGTTTAAAAAAAAAAAAAACAGTGTTCTTTGCAGCTCTGCTATCTAAGCAAATACAAGTACTAGATTGGGACTTGGTACCAGCGCTCGATAATAAAAAGATTGGATTTGGATTAGGGGCCAGAAAGCTCATAAGGGCATCCCTATTTTTCCATGAATTTCATAGTCAGTGGGGTTTACAAATCAGGACACTTGGCTTTAATAAGCAGCACGTCTTTAAAATACCTGACAGAATCTTGGTGTTTGGTTTTGTTCCTTCAGAAGATGTTGTGTGAGAAACTGGAGGAGCAACTACAAAATCTGGACAGTGCTTTGAAGAAAAAGGAAAGAGCAGAGAGGAGGTAAACACACATGCTTAGATACAAGCACACACACACAAAATAATCCTAAACAATGTCAATGCTGAGCCTCCGCTTTCCCCATGTTTGCAGGCGGGAACGGCTGGTGTATGTAGGAATCAGTGTGGAGAACATAATTCCTGTGAGTTAATATCAATCATCAACTTTGACATGGAATATTTTACAAATAGTGTTAAAAAAAAAAGTTCTGTTCAGAGCATTTTGTCCCTCGAGGGCAATATACGTAGATGTGAACACAATCTAGCTATGGTAGAGAATATTCAGAATTTTTCAGTTTATTTTCTTTAGTTTTAGCATTATTTTAATACCAGAATTTTAGAATTTCAATGTTGTACAATGAATCATCACAACACTGTTAGTCAGTCTTTTACAAGGGACGAACTGAAACAAGAAGCTTCACTCGCATTTAAACCTTCCACATTGTAAAGTGTATATTGTTTAACCTTTTTTTTCCTTTTTTTTTCCACTTTTGGAGGGAGATGAGGAGGAGAGGTCTCCGAAGAAGAAAGATTCCAAAAAGAGTAAAAATCTGGGAAGGAGATCAACGAGAACCAGAAAACACATCAGCTACAGGTGGGAGGGGCCTTGGAACAGGGCTTAACGGTACTGGGTGTATTCCAGAAAGACGGTATAGTTTTATGCCGAGATAAGTTTTTATGTTTTAGAATCTGAGATGGCTTGAAATGGATAGTTCGGGTTTTTGAAGTGTCGTTGTATGAGGTCATGACACGGACTATGCCAAGTGTGCTCCCATCACCAAGATCCAGCCTGGTATCAAGACAAATGGCTTTCATTGAGAAAATGGCTGCCAATGGTGACACGCACTCACTGAAAAAATCACTGGCTCGAGTCTGAGATGGCTCATGAAATGTTTTCTTGTCTGATAACTTGTCACTCTAATGTACTAAAATCCCTTTAGCTTCCAGTGAAACTGGAATTGCAGGTTTGCTTCTGCCTTGTTTGGTAACTTTATCATTGAGCTAAATTCAAATGATGGCTTTCATACACAAAAATAACACATTTGATCTGACTGATACCTTACTGAAAGCAGCAGTGGATCAGCAACTCCTGTGTGTTGTGATGTAAACACAGATTTTCTCTATGGATTTTGAGAGAGTGACTTTAAAAAAAAATCATTGAGGGTGTCTGTGTCTCAGACATTTCTCTGTGACAGCGATGTGCTTCTGTTTTCTTTGACAGTTGACACAAGTCAATGCTCACACTGTATCAGTAACTTTAAAGATAAGTCACACTGCAAAAAACATACTATTGACAGTTACCACGGTAAGAACTGGTTGTATGGACACTTGTGTAGATTTATATTTATAAATCAATTCAGTGGTCATTTTTCTGACATTTAAGAAGTCTTTCCTGACTGGATGTTTAATTTTTTGGTTTGTGATACCAAATCCAGTGACTGCATTTTAAATTACACATTCCAAACTGGGAATAAAAGTAACTCAAACTGTCTTTTTCTTTTTTCATAATTTAAAAAAACAGGGACTACTTCTAGTTTACATTTGTGGGTCATTGCATGTGTGTTACAGGTTTGATGACTTCGATGACGCAATTGATGAAGCTATAGAAGAAGACATCAGAGACCTCTGTGGTGGTGAGTTAGCTGCAGCAAAGATATTTGTCTTGGTTCTACAAATATCTATAGCAGACCTTTGATTAATAGTTTTAATTGTTGGTTAGTCTATAAAATATCAGAAAAGGCATCAGGAAGGGTTGAATTTATTCAGTGAACTTCAAAAGAACATTACCTACATTGTCCACAGTAAACTGAATATCTTTGATTTCTTTGAGGACATTGTCACATTTAGCATTACAAAACGTAAAATGTAAAGAGTTCTTTCTGTGCTCTTTCCCTCTTCTAAGTTTGGTGGAAATCAGTTAAATTGTTTTTTGTAGGACCCTGCCACTGACCCAACAAACAAACATGATGTTAAATAAAAGTTTAGCATTGCCTGATTCTCAAAAATTAGGCTTTTTCATTGGAACTCACCTGGTTATTAAAGGAGATGATTGTGATGACCCTGAATATTGTGATATAGGAACAGTGCGGGGTAAAGAAATCAATACCATCCTATCAGAGGATGGGAAAGAGAGCCAGCGGTCAAGCAGAAGCCACACACACTTTGCACGCAGCAGAAAGAAGCGGAGGCTGAACGACCTAGAGAGTGACAGCACAGCAGCAGAGAGTGAAGACGAGTTCATGCTCAGCAACAGGTTAAAGGCACACCTTCATTTCTTTGGCTCTCTTTTCAATATGCTCTCTCTGCCTCTTTATTCATTATCCTCCTCTTTTCCTTCCAGCTCAGAGGATGAAGATTTTGGTGCATCAGGGGCAGATGATGATGAGGAAGATGGTGGCAGTGATGTGGGCAGCTTGGACAGTGGGACACACCCCAGACGAGCATTGAGAAGAGCTCCCAAACACGGAGTCAGCAAGACCCAACACAGGGGCAGGCGACCCAGGCGGCGGCGGAGACGTTCCTCAGAGGAAGAGGAGGAGGAAAGTGAGGAAGATATGGGTGAGCGCTTAATAGTGTAAAACTGCAGATTATGTTGGTGGGATTTTATTGACAAATCAAGAGAAACTAATACGTGAATGTGAATGTTGTCCCCAGACTCTGACCAGTTCAGCAACATGACTGACAGTGACATGGACAAAAAGAGACGGGGTCTGAGGCGTGGCCAGCGGCAGCAGGTCAACTACCGTGAGACATCTGAGTCCTCAGACAACTCCCGGGTGTCTGCCACCCAGAACAAGGTCAGGCCGAGAGGCAGGCCGCGCAAAGAGCAGTTTTCCAGCGACTACAGCGATGGTCAGTGTCCACTGCCATTTTGTTTCCTCTTAAATTACTTTTAATTTAACATCAAAATTCCTAAGGCAAGGTGTTGTCGTCCAATGAATTATTTTTGTTGTCCCTCCAGTCTCAGCCTCTTCCAGAGATTCGGAGGAAGAGGATGATTGTGAAGAAGAGGAGGAGGATGACAGAAGGAGAATGAACAGGAGGAGAAGAGAGGAGAGAGACCTACAGAGGAGGAGGGTGAAAGACAAATGGAGGAGAAGCAAAGACAACGAAGACGAGGATAAAAGAGAGAGACGAAGGCGGCTGAAAGATAAAGAGTTGAAGGAGGAGGAAAAAGACAAGCGGAGGAGGTTAAAGAGGACAGACAGAAAAGAGGAGGACCTGGAGAAGATGGGAAGGGGAAGGAGGAGGGAGATACTGTCACAGCAGCGGCGCAGACGGCTCGCACAGATGCTGAAGAGACATCGGCCTTCAACAGATGATGATGATGATGACAACGACGATGAGGGGGAGGAGTCAGAAGAATCTGAGTCATCATCTGAAGAAGATCGTCCAATTCGCAAAAGACTCAACCGCATCGACTCAGATGATGACGAGGAGGATGAGGAAGAAGAGGAAAAGCAGAAGAAAAAGTCTTCACCTTCAGAGAGGAGGGTGGATTGCGACTCTCAGGAAAAGGGAAGGGGCCAAAGCCTGTCTCCATCAAACAGACATCAGACCTCCATAGGGTTGGCCAAGCCTGGGGATGGAACTCCCACAACACCCAGAGATGGTGCAGGATCAGGGAGGCAGGGCAAACACAATGGCCCCTTCCATTCAGAAGAGGTGGAGAAGGAGGAGGATGAGGATGAAGATGAAGAGGGGGGGGGTGGCCAGACAGACTCATTAAACTCTGTCCAGAACAGTCCTCTGTCATGATGGCTGTTTTTGTTTGAATAACGCCTCTTTCTTTCAGTTTTATCTTTTTTAACGTCAGGCCTTTCACCCACAAACCACCTGTAAAATGCAATCTCTGTCTCTCTACTCCTCACTGTTGTATCGTGGTAGAGTGCCATTCATTGTAACGTACTGTATCTCACAACAGAAATTTGTCAATACCTTTCACACTTATTGTCACTTCTTGGACCAACAGCAGCTCGCAGCACTTTGTGTTTCTCTGATCTCTCTGATGGGTCCGTGTGAAGGGGTGGCCGTGGTTTGTGTGTGTGTAGTGTACCTCATTCTAAAGCACTTCATCATTCTTATGGCACTTAATAACCAGCCACCAAGGAGAGCACCAGTGTCAGACCAAACACCAATGAGTCAGGAGAACGAACGACAGCAAAACAGCTATTTCATCTGGTTGCACATTTGCGTACAAAGATGGCTTGGGCTTTATTTGTCCAGAAACAAAATCCATTGAGCAA
This sequence comes from Brachirus orientalis, assembly GCA_016785285.1. Lineage (NCBI taxonomy): Eukaryota > Metazoa > Chordata > Actinopteri > Pleuronectiformes > Soleidae > Brachirus > Brachirus orientalis. Next base: position 942,567 of record JAFBJR010000201.1, on the reverse strand, counting down.
CAGCACCAAGAGAAATATATGTCAAAACCTGCACAAATATAATTGAAACTACCTGGTTTCATTCTCTGTGAGGTGATGGGGTTGAAAGATGCCTTTCTAACGCTATCAACAGAAAACCACAGTAACAATAATCAAAACTCAGTCTCTCAAACATAGACTTAAAAGTGTAGGTGCTGCATTGGCCCCTGAATCGTACGTCACTGTCACCGCTATGTTGGCTCAAGAACGAAAATAATAGAGGAAGTGGAAACATTTTTGCCAACCAACTTCGTGTAGACCACAAACCCTTAAATATGTGAAGAACTTGTTAAAAAAAACAGCAACTCTGCCTTTGTTCTTCTTTTTGATTTTGTTCAGAACCAATATGGCGGCAACCTTTACTTGTGGCTACAGTAAACCAGCGCGGTCAGTGCAGTGTTTATCGTTCAGAAGCAGGATCCACTGAAGGGCTGGACTCAGGAGAAGAATAAACTTGCTCAGTCAATGGTGCATTCAATACATTTTTCATCTAAAATGATTACTCAATCATAACATAATCAATATTTTGATAAGCCAATAATGATTTGCTGCTGACCTTTTCTTTTTCTAACAAATCAGTGAAAGAACCACCTGAACATGAGCACATGATAGAAATTAGATGAGGATCATGTGATCACTTTAAACTAAAACTTCTTAAAAATGAAAACTCTGGTTAAACTGGTTGAGGTGAATGAACTGTAAAATGATGCTAAGCTGACACAGACACTGGAACCATTTTGGATCAGTTGTGGATCCTCTTCGTCCCCCCCTCTGTGTGTTTGGCTTTCACACTGGTCGCTCATTTGTTCCACATGTGCACAAGCCTTGGTTTGGTGGAAACATGTTTGCTGTACATACTTTGCCTGTTTCACTGTAAGATAATAGACGTTCTGTTCTTAGTCCTCTTGTAAAATATAGTGTTATATTTTCTATATGAAGGAAAGGAGTTGAGATGCTGCTGTGGGTGGATGGTGGGTGGACACGTGCAGACTAATGGGGTTTGTGTGGTTTAGTGTGAAATGAAACCAGCATGGAGATAAAACCATCATCGAATTGTTACAAAGAGCTGGAAGCTGCTCACTTTGAGCCGAGCGCCGTACACGTCCAGAGGTTTTTAACTGTTTCATAGCCCTGAAGTTTCCCCCAGGAGTTTTTAAACGAAGGAACAAAGCTTTATTTTTCTGACTGAGGCTCAGGGGAGAAAGATGAACGACTGTCAGCAAAACAAATAACTTTTAACTTCTTTTTCTCCACGGTTCATCAAACACCTGCCTGTAACACTTACTGGTTCACTGCGAGGACAGAGGCTGGAAGAATCCATCCATTCAAATTATTAGGCTTTGACAGAGTTTTCCTGCCTGTTTTTGGCCTGCAGGATCTTTAAAGTGCGTGTAATGAAAATGCAGACTTTCTCCTCTTCACACATTATATATGTTAGAAAATGGTGGCTGAGAACATGTGAAAAATTTACCACTATGGAGCAAACGCAGTAAAAACAGTTTCTCTCCAGTTTTCTGGTCAGGATTTCTTTAAGGCCTGTCTAAATATATGGCTCGATGATGCAAAAGAGCCATAGTTGGTGTAACACATCCTCAAATGGTGTAACAATATAAAAACCCTTAGCACATTTTATCGGCAGTTTAACATTCACGCGTGAGTCACTGCACCTGCTCCTACACTACTGCCTTTGTCTTACAAGCTAGCTGGGATGTCTTTGTCCCAAAAAAATGTGCTACCTGGATGTAAAAACACACAGGAAAGCAGACTCATGCTGTGAGACTGCAGGTACCACGGACAGAAAAAGGGCAGGACTGTAGCTAAACCATCTCCGTGTCTGTGAACAGTATGTTGTTAAACTGCCAACAAAGTGATGAAAACTTTAATTCTCTTTATGTTTGTGAAACCGATGAGGTCAGATAACAGAGAGTTTATGTTAATATTCTGTTCAAACACTGACCACCAAAGCCAATAGGTCAGTGTGTGTGTGTGTGTGTGTTCAGCTCCTCCAGTGGACACGTTCCCTCAGAGCACAGGATGTACATGATTTGAAACCTCCATTTTAAACACACAGCGACTGTGGTCAGTGACAATAAAATCATTGATTTACACCAGGGGTCTCAAACTCAAATGACCTGGGAGCCACTGAGCATCTGGCCTGGACAGTAGGGGACTGGAAAAATGGGAAAAAAAAAGTCGATCTTTTTGGAGAAAAAAAACATCTGTTCAGTATGAGCTTTAAAATATATCATGATTTTTCCATATTTTTTTTCTGATGATATTTCACAGAATTTCAAAATAAAGGCATTTGTGTTGAAAGAGAATGATGTATCGTTTCCAGCAAAATGTATTTATGATGCAAAAGTAATCTGAATTGAAAAAAACATACAGAAATAACTGATTATAACTTGATATTCAGTGGAGGACTGTGAGTTTGAGACCTTTGCTTTACACAATGTATTCACATGCAGGAGACATGAGAGGGAGACATCAGAGCTGACAACAGCTACATTGTGAGAAAAGATAATTAAAAAAAATCCCCACATTTTACTCAAATTTGACATTTTCATACAAAAATGATCAAATGTGTAAAATTCACAGTTTTAAAAACACAACTGACAAAATAACAAAATTAAATAAAATCCCCTGAATGTTCATGTGGAAACAGATGATATACTGCAACTGGACGAGCTGACATACAGTACATTATTTTTTGTTGCTGTTTTAATTTTAGTTTAAAAATGAAATGGTAACATCTTGTCAAATCAAATCTTAATAACAAGAGCAGGTCAAACCAATGTGATGTTTCTGCAGCTGATGTTTAATTCATCATAATGTTCTGTAAACTTGATTCTAGCGTTAATAGCAAATATATTCACTAACAGGTAGAGAAAGTTACACTTAAAGGTCCAGTGTGTAAAATGTAGGTGAAATTATTTTCATTTTGGAGAGATTGAAGATTTCTTTTTGGACATTACCCTAGAGTGACACATTTGTACCAGTAGTCAGATCAGGTCTATAGTCTAAGTTTAGGTTAAAAAGTCAGATTTTCAGCAGTTTGATACTTAACATCAGATCAATGCTTCATGTTTTAATGACTGCAAGCTGAAATCCTTAAAACTATTTCACTTGCTATGGTTATACTTTAACTTCATCCAAGTTAGACACGTAAAACTTCACCTAAACTGATTTGAAATCTGCTGTTAAATAAAAAGAGATACGTTTAAAAAAACAAAATGCTCCTGAAAACATCAAATATTTAATTTCCTCACAAAACGGGAAACTTAAACAAAGTCAAAACTTCTTTGTGTCACACAGTGATCCAGCAAAAATGTAATTTTAGAACCACATTTAATCTCTGGTTGCGATAAATTTTCAGCCACTTGTCAACAATAATATATAGAACTAAAGTCAAAATGAAGATGAGGTGAACATGATAAGATAAAAAAGGATTTATTATCTTCTGTGTTTAGAACTTTGGTTTTTAAAATACAGGTCACATTATGTTTGTTACATTGAACAAATGATGAACTCTGTTATTCAGATACACAGATTAATGTCAGGGTTTGTGAGTCGCGCTCAAGGCTTGGACACAGTTTCACTTCATCACCAGGTGAATTTACAAATGTTCTTTCAGGTACTTTCCTCTGAGCCCATGATGACTATAAAGACGTGGATGCTGACATTTATTGATCATCGCAGCAGTGACCTCAGTTTATTATGTACTCTACTCTCAAAGCTGGTAAAAACTAAGATTTCAGTCCTAAAACCAGTAGTTTCTTATGTGTTTTTGTCTCTTAAACACGGTGATAATTATGTACATCATTGGATCAGCAAGATTATCTGGATTAGTTGAGAACAGGCACCAAGTGAACACAACTGCAGCTCCTTCCATGTCCCTGTTGTACTTAAACTGTAGTATCCTGTAAATTAATTTTATAAGTAATTAAAATCAGCATTCCAGGCATCTCCTCAAACAAACACATACATACGCCACTGTCTGTGCCTTCTTTTAATCCTCAGGTGATTCATCCATTCATCACGTTTAATCAACTCCTGAAATGTGTAGGTTTTCCATCCTCTATAAAGGAGGAAACTACAAAATCTGATTCATTAAACAAAAGATGTCATTAGGAGATGAATAATGATAGCTTATCAATGGAACAACTGTAAAACAGTGAATTTAATTCCTAGTATTGATAACAAATAGATGATGTAATTAAATTTATATTCTAATCCAGCTATAAATTGCATCACATTTCTCTTACTCTGTCTCTGCTCCCCAAGAAAGCAATAAAGGTTAAAAAAAAAAAAGTGTGTTTTTAATATTTTCCAATTTCACGTTTTCCAATATGTACAAGATGGTACAAGTTATACTTCAAATTAAGCTTAATTTAAAATTCAATCTGAAAAAGTTGGGTAAACTATAAAATTTAAAAAATAAGATTACATGTAATGTCACCGTTTGAAATCAATTAAAAATAATCAATTCTTTTCATTTAATAATTTGTTTACATTTTTATTGTTGGTTAGTTTAATACGATTTTGCAATTTGCACTATTTCACCCAATGTATTTTGGGTCAGCCAGTCGTCCAAACATGAAATCTACCGAAACAATAATGCATTTAAAAGTGAAAAATTAAAAGTCAACAGTTAGCTAAAGCGCATTGTTCATCAGAACAGTTGCTAAATGAATCTCTATTCTATCAACTAATATGATCGGCTCCTTGCCACGTCGGATATAAAGCATGAAACAACGACAGTTTTTCTCAGTGACGTCAGACTCAAAGCGTAGATTGTTTGGCCACAAAAGTGTGACTACAGCGACGTCGGCGTTTAGTCAAGGCAGATATAATCATACAAGTAGTACTTCTGGTTACAGCTTTCAAAATAAAATGTGAACCGGGGTGTAGCTTTAAGGTGTTGCCAACAGAGGGCAGTGTAGTGGTCGAATGTCATACAGGACTGGGCTATGATTGCACGTTTATATATTGATTAAATGTAGACAAGAAATATTTCTAAATGAAGAAAATTAAAACAAAAATAAAGTAAGAAAAAAGACTGCAATGTATCGAACGAATGATACTGTAGTTACGCGACGTCGCCACTAGGAGACAATGCACATTCACTCACATTTATAGGAACTAAGGTATACAAATTTACGTACGATCATGCGCACAGTGGCTACAGGAATACGTGAGAGATGCGTATGGACGGGCGTATATTGGTCACGTGGATGACGAAGCAACGACCCATCTTGCCGCGATAATTCGTCTTTGAAAGGTCGGCGTTCACCAGTGTGTTTCTTCGCCGACAGGCTCGGTTTGTTTCGCTTCATTCTGGAGAAGAACGACGTTTTCTCGGCTCCCATTTTATTTACCTCCAGCTGCGACAGGGTCATTATCTACTGAGAAGTTGTCCCGGGTTAAAGTAGCAGGCTTTGTGGCACGACACAGGTTAGTCAGTCGCCACAGCCCGGTTTCTATTAACGATGGTTGTACTGAAGAACCTTCACCCTCCCACCGAGGGAGTGCGGCTCGAGCAAGCCGAGACCACAGCGGTGATGGACGGACAGAGGCTGGGCTGTGGCACGCTGTTCGTCGCTGAAACGTAAGTGGTTGCGTTTGTGTCCGCTTTCAGGTTGAGTTAAGTTTATTAAACCAAGATTTCATCTGTGCTTTAAACGCATACTTTATTTTAGATACCAGTAAACTCTAAAGCGTAACAACAGTAAATCAGATAAACATTCCAAGGTTCAGGCGTCTGGCCTCATGCTTAGTACTTCCGGAGCAATACCTTTCAAAATAATAACAAAATTTGTTGAACTTGTTTGTAAAGCTTTAGCAATAATCATTTAATCGTTTCCTCTATTAAAATAAATATTTTTGTAAACTCTATTGGTTATTAAATATAATTTATTTGTGAATTTGTTCATCTTTTATTGCCAAATAAGGCTTGACATAAATTCTACAAGTCATTTTCTTTGCAGCAGCAATGTTCATGTTTCAGTCAATCCTTGAAACACTTATTATTTATGTGTTCATGAGTTCAAATCCACCGTGATTCTATGAAGTTGTGTCCTGTTAATATTTGTGCTGCTGTGGGCTTTTAAAGTGAAAAACAACTCTTTTTTTCAAATTGTGATGGTCAGATTAATGACAGAATAATTCAGTTTGGAATCCAGTGTAACACCTGCTTGTATGTGCTTTGTTTTTGTTTTTCCTCAGGCGTCTGTCATGGTTCGATGGTTCGGGGATGGGTTTCTCTCTGGAGTATCCCACCATTGGCCTGCACGCCATCTCCAGAGATGTCAGTGCGTTCCCTCAGGAACATCTGTATGTCATGGTCAACGGCAAACTCAGTGGTGAGGGGTAACTTTTATGTGTTTTCAATTAATCAGCTTTTGCTGACACTGTCGTTATATTTTGTTGTGATTAATATTTTCATCTTAATACTGAAGCTATTTGATGGACCTTTCTCAGTCCATCCTCCTCTGTAATGCTAATGTGGGGACAGTTTTGGCTCTCCAGTTGGCCACAGATGATAGAGCATATTGGCTTTTCTGCTGCTTGCTCAAGTTTCAAACTTTTTTCTGCTCCATCTTTCCAGATGAAAATGAGGCAGAAATGGCGGAAAAAGCACCTAATGATGAAGATGATGACGGCAGTGGCAGTGATGATGATGCTGATGATGATGAAGAGGGAGTGATCACAGAGATTCGATTTGTACCCAGTGACAAGGCGGCATGTGAGTGACCACAGAGAACCTGGAGTACATGTGGGAATTCACTGTGCCTACCACAAAGTTTTCCAGTATCACTGACCACTAATGAGATGCATGGTGCTGCCTTCCTGCAGATTATTGCTCTTCCATTGCACTAATGTTCATATAAAACAAATAGGTTTTAAACAGTTTATGGACCATTCTACCTTCAATGGTGGTTTTATCATCTTTAGTAAAGTATACCTATATGTTTACTTTTTTTTTTTTTAAGAGTCTGGTGGGCCAGCCAATTAATCAATCTGCCACTGAAAATAAATAGTTCCACACATGCACTAAAATTACTGACATTTTTAAAACCAGATCTATATGGATTTAAGATACCTTTGAAAGATTTCACTTTTCATTAGAAACCAGTTGTTGAGAGCTCCATGCCACAGCAGAGGAGTCATAATGGGCTGGGGCAGAACATTATCATTGGTTTTATTGGTGCAATTTGATGGCAGATGCAAAAATATATTCTGTATTAAGTTAATATAGTCATTTTTCTTTTTTTTTATTGTGTTGTATCCACACATACAGTGATAGAGCATTCAGTTGCATCATGGTAAAACCAGAATGAGGTCAGTTGTTGAAGTTGACCAGCGGTGTAGCTTCTCATTTTTGTGTGTGTATTACTTTTAGTGGAGACAATGTTTTCAGCAATGTGTGAATGCCAAGCTCTGCACCCTGACCCAGAGGATGAAGACTCTGACAACGACTTTGAAGGAGAGGAGTATGATGTGGAAGAGGCTGGTAAGGGAAACACACACACACACATACACAGGTTTGCACAGCTATTCTTCTATGCTATTAATGAGGTTAATTACTCTTCTCCTCTTGTCCTTGTTTTTTTTTGTCTTGTTGGTTTTCTGGACTTTCTTTGCAGAAGCAGGTAAGATTTCCACAATATTCATCTCCAAAAATTTACACTATTTAATTTAATTTTACACCTAATGTGTCTTAAAATTTTATATTTTTATATTGTCCCTTTTTTGTCCTTTTTTCCCTCTTGTGAACATGGTAGGACTTTGGTCATATGTTGCTGTGATTTCACAATCACTTTCTCCTTAAATATTTCATTTTAAGGCTGTTTTCAGTGAAATCGTGTGTTAAATAGCTCTGTATTCTGACTGCTTTCATTGGTCTAAAGTAAAAGTAAACAATAAAATGCTTTAGAAAATATAAAAAATAACACAAGTAAAAAGAAGTCATACAATAAAAACAGGTCAAATCAGCAACTCATACTTGGTCATACTTGGAAGTTTGTTCCACAATCTAGGTGCAACTAGTGATCTGGCCTTGGCCTAGCTGTGAAAATTCTTCCTATTCTATTCCACCATTAGTGTCGTCACTTCATGTGACATACCAAAAATAAACTTACTGTTGCTCAGAGAGTCACTGCCTCCTTCTCTCTCTCCCCTCCTCCATTAAATAGAGCATGGTCACGCCAACATACCGACCTTTTACACCTGTGATGAGGGTCTGTCGGCGCTCACACAGGAGGGCCAGGCCACACTGGAGAGACTGGAGGGGATGTTGGCTGAAAGCATAGCTCAGCAGTACCACATGGCTGGAGTCCGAACTGGAGAAGGTAAACCTGAGTTTGAAGGTAAGAAGAGAGGCCTTGTCATTTATGATCTTTATAAATGTTTTTTTTTTCCTGGATCATGTTTGTTTGTAGTTGGTCAGCTTGTTTCTTCTGTTGTTGACAGACGGTATGGAGGTGGATGCAAAAGCGACAGAGGCCGGACAGTTTGAGGACGCAGACGTCGACCACTGGTGAGTTTCACTCTGTCACCCTCCAATCATTTTTAACAATCAGCTGTTTCCATGACTATGGAGTTTTATTTCTGTCACATTCTACTCATGTAATAAGATATTTGACAACGTTTTCTGATTACTATATGTTGGTGCTTTTAGCAACTGGTCTTACCTGTTGTTTTAAATTTTGTTTTATTTCTAGTAAACAATGATGTCATTTGTTGTATGGTTCATTCATGTGTTGTCTGACTCTGTAGATGGAAGTCATCTCAGCAGCCAATCAGCACTGGAGTTGCATCATGGGACTAGACGGGAGGACAGCAGCACTTCTTTGCGGTTATCAGCTCTTACTCTTTCTGTTCTCTCCCTGTTAACTTAAGATCGTCTCAGTAGTCGTCTGTATCTCCCTACACTTTATGTTGTGTTGCATTCAAGGTCACTGTGTTCCTTTTCTGCTTGTCCTTCATCACAACAATGAACACAGCTCTGCATGTCAAATCAGCTACAGTAGACTATTGAGATGCAGCCTAAAGGCCTGTTCACTATAATGAAAAAGGCTTTTCTGTTTTGTATCTAAAAACTAATTGTTTCTGATTTTCCTGTCAAGCTAAGTCTTTGTATCAATTTATCAATAAATGCATAGTTTTTCTACAAGCTTCTGAAGTTTATTTATCTTAAATGAGTAACACATCTCTATAGATTTCTCAGGTGGCCAAATTAATGTTATAAAACCATCTTTTTTAAAAATGCTACTGTAGCAACCTTACAGTGGATAACAGCATTTAGTATGGTAGGTTTTTTTGACTGGAAACTGTATTAAAATTTAAATATTCAGTAGGCAACATTTATGATTATTGATCAATAATTGCATAATATAAGTTATAGTGATATGAAAGAAAACTAGACTTCTGCAACTCCTCTGGACTCTGTTTCTAGGGAATCTGGCTCTGCTGCAGAGAAACACGAAAATAGTCTAAAAGAGAGTTGGACATAAATAAACCTGTCAATATGGGTGGAACCTTTCAGAGATCATGAGATTACCTCGTGTCACCTGTTATGCACTGATCAAGTCCATCTGCCTGTTCTCATCTGATGAGAGAAGCTCAGGACAGAGACACATAGTCCTTAGACATTTGTATACACAATTAAAAGTGATTGTTTTAACCAATAAATGGCTCAAATGGGTCAACGGACAGAAGATTATAACACTGTCCACAGTGGGAGAATGACTGTTGTCAAGAGTGGAACCGGTTGCCTGAAATTGAAAGTCATGATGTGTCCATATATATTGTGTAACACCAAAAAATCTAACACTGTCATTATGTACGAGGATCCCATCCCCAACCCGTTCTCACTGGTTTGCTGCTTCATCTTCAAGGAAGAACTCTCAAGTCTTTGTGGAGAAATAAATAACAATAAATCTCAGAAAACAATTTAAGCCATTTACTGGTAAAAACAAGCCCTTTTAGAGCTACGTTGTAGCATGTGCCGTCCTCTTGTGGCTTCCATTTGAGCCAATCTACTGGACCAGATCCAAATGTTTTTTAAGAACTATTCACTTTCACACCCACATTTTTAAACATGGAGTCTACAGATGAAAATCAACAATTGACATTTTTTTGGAGCAATCCTGCCTAGTCTAGCTTTAATGTAACTTTAAAAAAATATCACATGGTGAATACAACAGCCGTCCCTCACTAATGGAAGAACAACTCTGTCCACATATCTGAAAAGACTATAGTGAATCATTTAGTTTCTGATTGTGACATACCGAGTTTGCATTTTGATGACAAAAAATGCATTTGCAGCAACTGATGGTCCTCAAGTGGAAAAAACTGAAAAATCCTTTTCCCAGTTTCCAAGGCTGTTGGCTACTAGAAAATATTTTCTGGTCTGCTGGCTAGACCATAGCTGAACATCATTTTTCAGTTCAGTAAAACATAAAAACATTCTGGAAACAAAAAGTTTGACATTTGGTTTTCTGATCTGATCTGTTAATCTAGTAATTTAGATGCTGAAATTAATAATTCAAACTTTGGTATTTAACAGTTTAATCTGCCATTTTCAGTTTTTCAAAAGAATTTAGAGGCACTAAATCACTGCACAAAAACTAAAAAACCTCTGAATACTGTTTTTCCAACAGTATGCATGGCTCTTTAATGTCATTAAAATTATATGTAAGTTTGTACAAAAATGTTTGTACAAATACAGTTTATTAGCATCCTATCATTTAGTAACAACTGATCACTTGTTTAGTTCTAGTAAATGTAATATTACATAAAAAATAATCTCATAGGCTCAGTGTATTACTGTATCTGCAATCATGCAATCTTAGTTTAATTATTGATGATTAAATTAATTTGCTGAGCTGATATTTTCTCTAATGTGACCGAAAGTTTTGCATCTGATGGATCTGAAAAATAAACAAGTACATTTTTGAATGTTTACAAGTCTTACGTGATTTCCTCTACAGTGTGCTCTTGTCTAATGGTCCACAGTTTGAAATAAAACCTTTAGGATCAAGTGTCTTTTTCTAGAAAAGAAAAGTGCTTATTAGTGTTTCTGTAACTCCTGAGGTCAGCAGCAGGTTCTCAGTGTCCTTGAGTTCTCTGACTCATGTCCACTTCTTGGTCTCCAGGGGGAGATGGTGAGACAGTGGTTTCCTTGACAACAGAGGGACAAGTTTGTGAAACAGCAGCACTGAACTCATCATGCCTGAAAGAGTGAGAGAATAATAGAGGGGATGAGGAACAACTCACAGTTAACACGGTTTTAAGATTTTTGTTGTATTTATTTAAGTAATTTTTTAGCCTCTACTTTGCATCAGGTAACTTTAGCGGCTCTTACCCAACAGTGGACCCAGCCAGTAAACCAGGCAGTAATCCAGGAAGGAGTGTCCACTGCAGGGGAACTGTGTGGAGAAGGCCAAGGCTGGGTTAAACACTGCTCCGGTCATACTGCCACCTAAACACACACACACACATAAACATGTTCACATCTGCACTAGAGAACTTATAAATATGAATAATTGCTTCGTCAACTCAAGCAGACAGGTGAGGTGTAAGTTGCAAACATCCATATTATTATATAATTAAGACAAAACTGTTTGAATCAGGTTTTTCCAGTAACATTATTTAGGGTTTCCCTCCAGTTTTAATGGAGCCAGTTACTGTTCAAGTGTACTGTTCTTGACATTTTAAATTGTAGAAGCTGTTTTTATTCTTTTCGTTTGTTATTTTAAAAGGTGCATATAAGTTCCCTATCTTTTCCAGAAATGTTCTAATATGGTGACAGATAATTAATGGTCACCAATGGAGGCCTAAGATTTTTTTGTACTGTTATATAGTAGTTTGGAAATGAGAACCACAGGTAAAATTAAAGCACTTTCACTTAAATTTGATGCTCAGATAATACAACTAGATTAATCAAAAGGGTTTGCAATTTTGTGAGCTAAAGTGCTATGGTAACATTGTCATTATAGAATCTCATTACCTGCGTAAACCACTGTTGCAATGACCGCAGCTACTGCGTGCACGCGATATTTCTCCTCCATCGATCGCGTGTGCGTGATGGCAGTCTGCACAGCAAAAGCGCAAGCGAGCTCCACGGAGACGGCCTTGGGCAGCGGCACACGAATGGGGCTGGCACACTGGAAACCGAGCTGCCTATGCCGCACGTGCAGTCTCGACAACCCGATATACCATATCAGCGGCACCGCGGCGCGAGCGGCGGCGGCCGCGGCGAACTGACACGCGATGCGTCGCACTGCGCACCCCCATGAAATCCGTGAGTAGTACGCGTGCTCGAGTGTGCCGGAGGGGTTGCCGATGGCCCCGCAGAAGGTGAGTCCGTGCACCACGGCAGCCAGGTACGTCAAAGTAAGGGCGAGTCGAGGCTCGATCCCCCCCACCTCAGCCAGAAGCTTGAGCTCGTGCGTGCAGCAGCACAACTGGAAGGTGGACACGAGCTCCAGCGCGTAAACGCGGAGTCCGGTGCCCGCGAGACTCCTGAACATCAACCTGCGGGTCGCGTCGCTGAACCCGACTATCCCTATGAGGACCACCAGGGACACCGCCACGTCTGCACTCATTTCCATGGTGTGCGCTCTGTGGCAAGAATGTCCGTGTCCGCTGCGAGGCCCGCGTCTGTCCCAGGTGGATGTCTCTGCCTCCGGAAGATGGAAGTCTCAGCTGTGCCCGGCTCCTCTGGCTCTTTCCGGGAGGATGCGCGCAGCATCCAGCAGGAGCAAATAAGCATCAATTACGGCGGCTCACGTGGTACGGAAGCGAGCTCCACAGTCCTCCTCATCCTCCTTCTCTTCCAATAGTATACAGCTGTTTGCTGCAGCTCCACTAGATGTCGCTATCTCTTCATTCTTCACTTTAAGTTGTATTCACCCAGTAATAATTATTGATCGGTAATTGTGGAGTAGTAAATAGCATTGTTCAAGTTAACTTTACATGATGTGTTTATGGACTCGAACTCAATTTGGCTAGGAAACAGAGATGGAAAATTATGTTGGATATGGTTTCCACCAAAGACGGATTGTTTTAATTTTAGTTGCTTGGTTTCTACAGATGTTAGTTTCATCTGACAGATTAACATAAAAAAACATTAGAAGAAACTTGGTGTTAATCCAAAATGGAACATTTTTGCAATGGATTTAATGTTTTAAAGAAACAAATTTTCACTTTACCCTGTGGTCCTGCAGAATATGTGACAAAGTGCATTTCTTCACTTTTGTTTTTTCAATATATTTCACATTTTCAAAGACATTGCAATTCTAACTATACAGAGTCTCAGACAACTGGCGCAGAAATGGCTTTATGCAAAGGCTCAGCACTGTTGCTGCAAAATATCTACTACATACACAGTGGGTATTTTAAAGAAATATTAGTTTTGACCAATCTTAGACCCTGATACTTAATTTAATGGCAAAACCATAACTCAGAATGCACAGATCTGGATAACATTTTCTGGAGATGTAGATTGTGATCAAAGTAGGTAATTATAAGATTTTGGTGGCCATATCTATTCAGGAGTTCATACTACTACTACTACAACTAATATTAATATTAATATTAATTTTTCCTCTCTCTTGTGCTTCCTTGACCACGTTCTGGGTATAAATCTGACACTAGAAGAGAAACTCTATACCAGAGGTCTCAAACTTGTGGCCCGCAGGCCACATGTGGACATTTGATACAGTGGATTCCATGTGGGCTTAAATGTTTGTTTGTGGTATATACAAATTCATTTTGCATCATAAATATGTTTTATTATTGTGAATCATATGTCGTTGCTTATCAAAACAAACATCTTTATTTTCAATTGATGAAAAATATTGTCACAAATGATGTTGTGAAGTTGGAAAAACATGCAGAATTGAGGATTAGGCCAATTGGATACTCTAAATTGCCCATAGGTGTGAATGTGAGAGTGAATGGTTGTCTGTCTCTATGTGGCCCTGTGATGGTTTAGGGATGGACTGGCAACCTGCCCAGGGTGTACCCTGCCTCTCAGCTGGAGTTAGGCACCAGCGCCCCCCACGACCCTCAGTGGAGGATAAAGCCGTAGAAAATGAGTGAGTGAGATTTCTTCACTTGCCTGCCCCTTACTGACCAGACTTGAAGCTCATGTGGCCTTCGGGTCAATTCATATTTTGTAATTGTCATTTAAGGCTCTGACATCGTTACACCGGAATGAATTATCGGACGGTTCGGGAATGTGGACTTTACTCCCAGGGGCATGTGAACGCACCACCCCTCGTTCTCGACCGGTGAGCTCCGACCCCGCCCCAGAGTTTAAACAGACATCCGAATCAACCAATCAGCAACGGACAAGGCTGAAGACTGACCAATGGCGTGTCCGTAGGGTCTCAGAAGGGGCGGGCATTAGCGTGCAACAGGGCCTATGCGTGTCGAGCTAACAATAGACAGGGATCGGCAAGTTCAGTATGAAAGCCGGAGCAGGAGGGCGGTAGAGCGGAGGTCGTACCCGGGAGAAGAGCAGAGATAGCCGAATAAATGAGACGGTGTGTACCGGTGACGGAAATTATCACTCAACACTGTGCTGTTTTCATTAGCATCGTGACGCGCGGTGAGTAAGCATTTCCACTTTATTTTTAAACCTCCCGTTTTTGCCGTGTATCTCCATTCTCAGGCGCGCACGGTGCGTGGTAAATGAGGTGCTCAGTAGCCTGTGGATAGGTAGGTGGGGTTAATGGTGACTGTGGGCTGGGACCACACTATCTTTCTCTCATTATTTTGCAATATACAAATACCTGTGTTATTATGCCTCGATGTCCACAGGCCCTTCAGCGGGATGATGATGATGTGATACCGGTTTCCTCCCTGTTTACCAACAGAATGTGATTGCAAGGGAGTTTTTTGGTAACACAATGAATGGATGAATGAAAACATCACTTTTCAATCTCTGAAGGAAAATCTCTAAGGTGATTCTTCAGAAAGTCCATGCCATGTCCAAAGAGCCCATTTACTGTAGTCCAAGAATAGACAGACACAGCTCTCCACTTACTGGCACACATTTTCATTTAAGTTTATTTTTAAACTATTATGATAATAGTTGAAATTTGCATTAAACCTTGGTTAAATATGTTATGTGCTGTCCTATAGGAAGGTCTGCTAAGCAGACATCTACTCCTGGTTTGTGAATTATTTATACAAAATTACTATAACGTGTGTATGCAGCTCTCAGCAGAGACTTAAAATTGACCTCATTGTGTTTCCCGCAGAATCACTCCCAGCCTCGGAATCTTTAACTGCTGTAAACCCTGTAGTTTTCTGTTATTCCTGCACAGAGATGTGTCTGACACAGTCTGAAGCTCCAGTTTCCACATGGCTCAGCAGAAATCAGTGCACTTCTCTGGTCTTGGAGTGCAGTCAGTATTAACAGTGTGTGGCTGGGTTGGCTGATCATACTGTGTTTATATCTATCTGCTGCATCTTATTGATTACGTGGACGCTTATCTCATTTGCCTTTTTTTTTTAGTTCCCTTCTCATTAAAGCCAACTCACCCTTCAGACTCAAAAGGATAAATACAGTTCAGCTTTTCTTTGGCTGAGTTGGGCAGATGTCGTCCTTTGCTCCTGTTATTATAATGTTTCTCAGACTGACTGGTGTCTGAAGTAATAAAAAATAGCTCTGTGTGTTTGCGAAGTCAATTTTGAAGTCTTGAGTCTTGTGAGCTTATGGAAATTATTCTACTATATTCATTATTTACAGGGATACATCTAGGATGATAATATGGACAGTAGTTTAAAATGAAAAAAATGTCTAATTTTGGTAAATTACAGAAGTTTACCTATGGCGATGATTGCAGTTTAGGTTAGGTGAAGTGAACGAGTCTCTTGTTCTGTCAAACCGCTTCAGAAAAATGAAAGGAAACTGATCTATCAATACTTGACTCTTGACAAGTGAAACACAGTTACAGCTGATGGTGACTGTCCCTCGGAAAGTAAAGTGGACCTTCTGCTTTGGCTGAGCCGAACCCATGCATTGGGGTATGGTTTAATGACAGAGAGTAAATTTCCATGCACACACAGTTAAATCAAATAAATGGTTAGTCAAGCTATAAATGTTCATTTGGACTACTGCTCTTGTCCCACTATTCAAGCACTAGTGGGAAATCAAGCACTGTATGTCCACCTTTGCCACTGTAAGGGGTGATAATCCACCTTTCAGCTTGTTAGGTTTAGGCGGTTTCTGATTTATTTGGCAGCTAGCATGTTGATCACCAAGTTTTTCTGTTGTCCACGACGTTCTTTAAGTTGACAGAGCATAAAATCTGTCTCCTTGTTAGTCCAAAAAAAATTATTTGCCTGATTTGTTGCCATGTTTTTGTCTTAGTTCTCTGAGTATCTGCATTTTCTATTATTTCTGGATTTAAGCCGGGGGTGGGGACTGTGAGACTAAGGACTAATAATTAGTCTTTTTCTAATGTCATGTAAACGTAGTGAGTGGTAGCACAGTGGTTGCCTGGGAGACATGGGTGTGGCCAAAGGAGTGTTTTATGGCCCCTTGTGAAGCATGAGGCTTCCCAGTTGTCACTTTGACACCTCAACAGCCTTACAGAGAAAAAGAAAGCTGGGAAGAGTTAATGACCCATTTGGCTCCTGCGGCTTTAGGCTAAGCTCTCTGTGTGTGTCACTTCACATGAATGTGAGTTTACCTTTTGGCCAGTCTTTGGTCTCTGTCTCACCTGTCCCTGAAGTTATTTTAAACCCTGAGATAGTTTAAGTTGCTCTGAGTAAATTGGACTTGCAAATCGAAATTATGGAGTAATGAAACACACACTGAAAAATGGTCATTGATATGTGCAGAGCTGAGGGGGGAGACATGCTAAATACATTTTAATTTTAAAATATTGCAGTCTCTATTTTATAATTGCATTTTACTTTATATTGTGTTCAGTATTGTATTTTATCTTTATATCAGAAATAATTAGATCCATTTACACCTGAAAATGAATATGCTAGTGTTACTACAAAGAAGAATGTCTACTCTGCAGTTTGTTTAGTTTTTGAAAATGCTATGAATGAGGAACAGCCATGATGAAAAGTCAAAGAAAGGATTTGTTATGTTGGTGACAAAGTGGATGGACAAGGCGGAACCTTTTCTGACAAGAATCGTTGGCAATGCTTTAGTCAGTCGAGCCATTACTGGTCATGAAACAGAAAGAGAACATGAGAGTCTTAGACACTGTTTTTCACAAAAGTCTGTTTTTGCTTGTCCACTATAAAATTTTCAACCTAAAACTTGTTAGTTCTTGTCAACATTTTCCTTGGAAGTTTTAGGTCTCAATCATTAGTTTCATGTCTACTTAACACAACATTTAGAAAATGTATAGTCAAATGCAACCAAGGTATGCCTTAGGGTGTGGCAGCGGTGTCATTGACAGCAGGTGGACATCACACACAGTAATTCTTGCACTGTTG
Organism: Brachirus orientalis; assembly: GCA_016785285.1. Taxonomy (NCBI): domain Eukaryota; kingdom Metazoa; phylum Chordata; class Actinopteri; order Pleuronectiformes; family Soleidae; genus Brachirus; species Brachirus orientalis. The sequence goes on along the minus strand of JAFBJR010000201.1, from coordinate 925,071 downwards.
CTAATCACCATCCCTCACTTTTCTTCGAAAAGGTGACAATGGTAGTCAGTATTGACAAAATGGCAAAAAAATGCTCAGTTGTACAGCTTACAGTACTCAAGTAAAAATTGGACTTTGAACTTTTATGTGCCATTCGTGATCTGTACTTCATCCCACTGCAGATCTGTTTCAGTGGCAATGTTATAGGAAAAGTGCTTTTAAAGTGCTTTACAAATAAAGTTGGATTGGATTGAATTGGATTAGACCAGACCATCTGATTTTCGTTCAACCTCTGTGGTTTATGTTGATTGCTTCATTTGGCCCTTGAAGTGATACACAGTTATGCTTTCTTCTGATTTAAAAAAATAAATAAATAAAGATGGTGCTGGACAAATGGGAAAACTTGAGGTTTTAAAACAATGCATTGCATCATTATAGGCTGACACTTGGACACATGTCCTTAGTGCAAATTGGGTGTGTTCACATCTGTTCTTAAAGCCTTTGATCAGATCGCAACCCTAAATTTTGTCGATAAAATAATGTTAGTGGTCTTTAGAGGTGCTTCTGGTTCCAGGATTTTGCTACCATTGCACATAAGTAGGTCACATAAATCCCTGGAATATCAAACTTCTCTCTTTAATTGGTGGTTTGGTGCTGAGTCAGCAGGGTTGGCGGCATGACTGGACCATGTTGGGGAAGAGGGAGCGGAGTGTGCGAGCATCAGGAAAAGCTGGGAGGAAGTTAAAGATATTTGGTGGATGATTTAACTCATCAATATACTAAATTACAAATAAACATGTTTTTGTGTAGAATCTCAACAATCACTCCTACACAGAACACAACACAGATGGTTATATTGAGTGTGAGCGGCCAGCAGCTGAATAATGGATAGTGTGTCTGTTGTGTCTAGACGAAAACCGACTGTGCAAGACTACACCTTTCCCTCTTCTCTTCATGAAAGAATCCGACTGGATCAATGCACATTAAAGCTGTGACTCTATTCTAGTATTTTATCCACTTAAAGCCTGGGACAACATTCAATACATTTTATTTAATTCATGGGAACATCCAAATTATTTATTTAAAAAGGCACCATAGTAAGATATACTATAGGGACAAAAGTATTTGGTTGTACCTGATGAACTCCAAAGGAGGACGGTCTTAACCCTTCAGCATACCAAGACATTCTGGACAGTGCTATGCTTCCAACCTTGTGGCAAGAGCGGGGTGAAAACAAACTCCACAGGGCAGAACAACCACTGGCAATGAGAATTGTGTTAGTCACCTTTTTTAGCAGCTTCATCAGGTATAGCCACTAATTTTAGTATGAAAGATGCTTAAAATATTAATGTTGTAATTATCTGAAATGTTCTACTTGCCTCTGCTTCAGTTTAGTTTCATTAAACCAGGCAACAGAGCTCTGCTTCATCAGAGAACTTTTCAAAGGACAGAAAACAGATTCACCAAGGAGCATAATTTAATTAACCATCGTTCTCAAAAAATGTTGTTGAACATCTTTGGGGGGAGGGGGGTTGGCTATTTTTGTTTAATATTACATTTGTGCAGCCTCTAAAGGTAAAAAGAATGTTGTGATGTTCCCAGACATTTAAACATATAAATCTGAAGAAACATTCTGCTTGTGTCCTCTCACAGTGTTCCATCACCACCAACAACAAGCCTCATGAGAGGTGTGTGTTCCAGAGACCACGTGGTGTAGAAACCACCCACTCATTGGGACCAGCCACACCTTCCAGTGACACACACACCTTTTAATTTGTTCTTCCATGGTGTCACATACACAACACTTTAAATCTCAGTCTTGCTGTCAACTGTGTCTCCCCTAAAAAAAAATCCCCATGAAACTAAACTGCATTTTCAAAGGAGTATATACAAATTTGCATTTCACTGTTATAGTGTTTGAACATCTTGTGACAGTTTTGATGGAAATTAGGGAATGAGTGTGGTGACAGGCATCTCCTGGTTATAAGACACAAAAGGGACTTATTTAGAGCAAAGAAAAGGTAATGGTTTCTCCTCATTGCATCAACATCCTCTTCATAAAAAACACACATTTGTTTGTTGGTCTCATCCTTGTCTCAAACTAACCTTAACCCAACTCTGGGTAAAACTCTTGCCTCAAATATTGTGATCTCTGTTGTTGATAAGTCACAAATAATAATCTGTGATTCAAGAATGCACTTAAATTTTGCGGGAAATAATTTTGAGAGACACGGTTGGTGTGTGCGTTTATGTGTTTTTCTGTTATACCTGTTTTCTGTTATACATTTGTTGTAAACACTGACCTTGTCAGTACCACTAGTCCTCATGGAGACCAAAACCTGATCCTAATGATTCAGAACCAAATTTCTGTGGAACTGGTTAAGTTTAGGGGTTAAGATTTGATTGTGATTAGGTTAAGGTAAGCTTTAAGTTTAGAGATTACTATTTGTTTCAGCTGTCCAAATTAATGGAAATCAGTGTAGTGTTCTAAGAAGAATAGAATTTGTGTGTGTGTTTGTGTGTGTATGGTGCACATGCTGAATGTTTTGGGGCTGAAGTATTGTGCTCACACCCTGCAGCCTTGCATCCATGGAGACATTTTGTGTGTGTGTGTGTGTGTGTGTGTGTGTGAGGGGGAGAGAGAGCTTGTACATTATATCATGACATGATTGCATACTGTAGATGGTTTTTGTTGGATAATATTATATGTCTGTTGGGGGATGAACACGGGCGTCCCAGTAGAAACTTACAATCTTTGGTTCACTCAAAGAAAATGTGTGTGTGTGTGTGTGGTGACAGAACTCTGGATGTTCTGGTTCAGGGTGTGTGCTGACAGACACACTATATTTCTCTCTCACTGCTTTTCTCACATGGACAGAAGAAGGGCGAAGGAGGATGAGTTCTATTACTGTAAACCCCTATAATGATATTTTTAAATGCCAGCACCATGATATCATTTTCACCAGTGTCTCCTACCCGGGAGGATGTGTCCTCCTTATCTTGCTTATCTTGCTCCTTGCTACCTTGCTCTTTCCTCTCAACATTGTCTTCTGAGAACTTTTTCTTCTTCATATATGTTTTACCCTCCTATTCTTAATCTCATTCGTCTTTTTTTATCTTCCATCTTCTCCTTTCTCCTTATTCATCTGTTCCTCATTAGATGTATCATCTTCTCCTCCCTGTTGCCTTTTCTTCTTCAGTATTTCCCTCCTCTGTCCACCTCTTTCCCCCCCACAGCCTCCTTTCATCCTCTTTTTCATCCTACATTCATCCATCATCTTCACTCTATCTGACGTAACCAGTTGAGCAGCTATAATACTGTTAACTATAAATACGCCTTCATTTTTCCTTACTGTCAAACAGAGGACGTCTCTTCTTTACTCTCATCCACTGACTCGTTATATTTCCCTCCCATCTCTGTCTTTTCTGTTTCTGCCCAAAGGGACTCTCTCACTTCCTGTCTTTTTCTCAAACTTAAACCAGAAGGAAACATTCTAAAATCACAAAAACAAATTTGGTGTATTTCTGCTGTTACTGCTTGATGACATCAGTGTTAAGAAGAGACATATGAGTGACATATGTGACCCTTTTCATAGGTGGTAAAACAGTGAAAATATTTTTGAAGATATTGCAGATATCATAAGCCGATGTAGATTTTATTATTAAACCTTTTGTTAAGGCGCTAAAATCAGTTTTTCACTGAGCGTGTGCCTGTCTGTCATATGTGAGTTTAAGGTTCAGTATAGAGTAAATGTGAGTAGGTGAATAGAGTACACATGCAGGCTTTGCCTCCTTTTGCGCATAGTTTTTGCCAGCCCTGCACCTTCATGTGCATTAACTTCTAACTCATTAACATTCATTACCTAAAATAACCACACTTAATACAACCTTAACTATCCCTTTGAGGATCATTGTATAATTTTAAAGAGTTTACTAAATTGTTATTATTAGCATGTGCCCAGAAGAACTTCATTTCATAGTGTTTCAAGATGACTTTTCACACCACACATACAATTTAAAAGTGTTGTGTTGTATGGTGTCCTAATTAAAATAATCAAAATGTATTTTACTGATGGCTTTCATCTCCTTCCATCTTCCTTAATTCTCATATCTATTATTTTCAATTTTTTTGAAAGACTTGTTTCCAGTCTCTTTCTGAGCCTCAATTCTTTTTTTTCCTCTCTCACTCTCTCATCAATAGATCCATCCTTCTCATTTGTGTCAATGTTTCTTCCCTACAGTAACATTGTTGCATGTTGTGTTCTCACCTCTGCTTTTAACAGGGAGACAGAAGCAACACCCTCTTCCTACTTCAACACCCTCTTCATATTTTGAAAATGGCCAGTCAAGCATGTCAGCCTGACCTCTGCATGCACTCTCTGTCTTGAATATTAAAAATGTATTATTAGTAGTCAGTGTTGCAGGGGGAATATTGTTTAATTTCATATTGACACGTCAAATGATCCCGTGAAATGTATTTGTCCGGATAGCTAAATTTTGGTTTATTTTAAGAGCATACATCCAAACTGAAGCTGAATTAATCAGTAGTCAGTCAACAGATGGTTAACAGATTGTTTAAGCCATTAAGCAAAAAAAAATAAATAAAAATAAAAATAAATTCAGTTTGTCCATTGTCCTTCTGTGACAGAAAATAAAATAGTTTTGGATACAGAAATTATTTTCCATACTTGATTTCTTTTCCATGTTTTTGTCCCTATATTTGATGAATAGAGAAAACAATATACAGATAAACCACTTATTAAAACCATAATATTTGTGCTTAATTCATACGGAATATGTTCCCAATTTTAAACCTTTTTCTCGATTTTAATTAAATGCTATCAATGCTTCAGAGATGTTGTTTTCAATTGTCCAACACATTTTCTCACGTGTGTCTATGTCAGCACCTTGTCAGTAACCATCACATGTCTGCATGCTCAACAGGAATAATTAGGCAGCCATGAAACAGTTACTCTCACAATTGTCTCCCAAGTACATTACACACACAAGTTGTCTAATTTAGTTTGTGTGCGACTCACAAACTACACAGCTGCCTTATGGGGTTTTGTTTGGGGTAAAGCCGGTTTAGAGAGAACATGTTGAATTTTCAGGCTGATCTTGGTGTTTGCCACTGTTGATGCGTCAGCTTTGACTGGAACAGACAAAGCTGATATGGAGCCAATCCTTCCCATTCTGTTCTATTAGTTATTTTGTTAGCAGTGAAGCTTAATATGAGGCAAGAGTCAAATGTAAAAAAATGTTGATAATGATGGTTGTATAGGAATGTGGTCTGTATTTTTTTTTTTTTTTTAAATCTAATCTTAATGTCCACTCTGTGGTGGTTTACACCATCAACATAGACATCACAGATGAATTTAAGATTAGGGCTGCATCCACACTAAAATGTTTCATTATTAAAAAAGCCTTTTTAGATAAAGAGGATCTGCATCTGGATGAGTGTATAAGCCCCATATTAGTAGTCGTCTACTCAGTATCTGTATCAGGCCAATATTGGTTAAAATCACTGGGTCATCAGACAGATAAAAATGTAAAATCTGATATGATCCAAAAATCCTATATATTGCATACATTGCTGTGCACTATGACTGTAAAACAATTAATTAAAAATCTGTAACAGCATTTTAGCATTTTGAGTCATGTTGTGGGCTGTTCATGGGAGAAGAATGCCTGTTTCACGGTTGGAGAGTTATTTGATTGAAATGGCTACAGCATAAATGTGGTGTTAACAACTTCATAGTTTAAAATGTCTAAAATGACTAATACCAGTATTGGCACTTGAGTTTGTGAATTTGGTATCGGAGACAAAAAAGTGGTATTGTGCCAAACCCTACTACCAACAGTAGTCATATGACCATTCAGGCACATTGGTTGTTGCTGTAAACAGGAAGCAGATTATCTCCTCTGCAGTTTTCTGAGTTTCCGTATGTATTGTTGACGAGGTCATATCTGACAAAGCTTAGATCAGTCCATCAGATGACAAGTCGTGTTTCTGTGGGAGAGACATGCAGCTCACCTGTACAGTATGTGAAAGGCTAATGCTGTACCAACTGTCACTCTGAGTCTGTGTATGTGTGTGTGTTTAAGCAGCACAGGTGAATGGGCAACACAGCAATCTGCCACCATCTGTGTGTAGCCTGATGACCCTCAGGCTACACACAGACGGTGGCACATTGCTTTACCCTGTGGTAATGAATGTAACAACACCTTGATAAGCCATAATCTACAACTGTACGTGTTTGACCTTCTGCTGGTATTTCACACATTACCCTTTGTGTGTGTGTGTGTGTGTGCCGGTTATTCCTTATGTTGTGGAGACCTAAATCTGTTTACGCAGTCACATTATGGGGACTCATCTTCAAGTCCCAATAACATAAATTGCACTTTAAGGTGAAGACATGTTTTAAAGTTAGACTGAGATTAGGGTTAGGTTAAGTTTAGGGTTAGGGCACTAGTAATTATGGTTAATGTAAGTCTCCTGGAAAAGAATGTTAGTCAATGCAATGCCCTCTGAAGTGGAAACCTGTGTGTGTGTGTGTGTGTGTGTGTTCTCACAGTAGGATGTGATTGTGTGGACAGCTGCATGGCTGACACTCTCACCTCCTGCCCTCCTTCAGTCTGTCTGTACCCTTCATCTGTTTAACTTTGTCTAAGCTGCCGATGACAACAACATACTGCACACATGCAAACAGCTCCCAAAACACACTGTTTGAATGTTGGCATGTGGAGGTTGTCTGCTAAGAAAAGAAGAAAGACTGCTGTGATTTATTTTCTTGTCTGAACAACTACCCCCATTTTACACTGCAGGCCACAATCACACCTCTATAAATGTACTGTCCCATTAACACAATGCCCAGGACACTTAAAATATACAGATTGGGGAAAGTGGGATTGAATCACCAACCCTCCAGTGAGGAGACAATGACCCTCATGAGCCATAGCTGGCCTCTGCAGATGATTACACCAAAAGATTATTGTTATGGGTTCATTCCACACAAATATCTTTAATTAATCCATGCATTTAACTACTTTCTTCACTGAAACACCATTATAATAAGTTGATACCATTTCTTAAGATTTTTAAGGCCCCTGGTTGTTTTCCAGGTTCCCAAAATTGCTGCCACTAATATTATTCATAATTTACTCAAGCATTAATTTATTTATGTTGCTTAAACAGGGAACAAAAGTGTATTATAGTGTAGATGGGGTACATTTATGTAAAAATTGTTTTTTTTAATGATCTATAATTCCTACTAATCCTTTACTCACATCTCTGAAGGTTGTCTTATCCCTATATTTGATTGGTGTCACTGTCCTCTTACCTCTTACCTGCTCTGTTGTCTGGTGGACTATAAAATCTGATAAGTGCAAACATATCCAGGAAATAGATTAGATTTGTTATGAAGCGTCTATCTAATTAAATCTGTTTTTTTTTTTTTTTTTGCTTTTTTGAAGTAACTTTTGTTGCTGTCTCTGTGCAGGCTGCAGGTTCAATCTGTCCCTTGGCCTTTCAGTGAGAGGAGCAAGCCAGACTCAACACTGACAGGTAAGCTCACCTGCTGTAACACAAACTGCAGCTCAGCTCCCAGTGTGATTGTATGCTTTGCTCAGGGGCAGTGAGGCAGTGAACAGTCAATTTACTTTGGCTCAGCTGTATGTGTGGTTCTCTCAGTGAGTTATGGGAATCTGTCTGGTGGTGGAAAGCAGCTGTAGGGCTGTAAAATCCCTTTAATTTGTCCTTAACTAAGTTTGTTTCTCAGTTCTGGAAATACAATGACATTAGGACAATGAGGAAAAACATCTCCTTTTCTCTAAAATAGTCCTTCTCTGTGTTTTTATGACATCATACTGCCCTACCATCATTTGTTTTCAAAACAAAACTATTTCTTGAAATCATCATGTTCTCAAATGCCTTTTTGTCCACAAACCACCAAAATTATTTTGTTTTGATGTTGTTATGTAGAGCAAAGATCCCACAAAATATTTACTTTTAAGAAGCTTAAACATCAGATATTAACCAAAATTGTTTTGGTTATTTTATAAAACACTCTAACAAATGGTTAGTAATCGATTAATATCAATTAATGGTTATAGCCCTACAAAACTTTCATTTAGGCTCTTGGTGTGGTCAGTTTTGCTTTTCCATGTGCAGCATGTCTCAATGACATGTGTTATCAAGAGGAGTTGTTTAACGGTTTTGAATTTAATTTCCACCAAAAACATAAGTCATGCACATGTCAGTGCAACAGTGTAGGACAATGTAGGACGGTGTTGGAAAGTGTTGTGGTTCATAATGTGTCTCACATTGTAATTGTTGGCTCTAATGGGATTCTGTCTTTCTGGCCTGATGGCTCCCTGCATGCACTGCGGCCTGTATTATTTATAAGGGTTTCCATGGTGATGGAATTGGGGAGGGGTGGAGTCTGACAGCTGGTAGATTGGGGCTGGGACAGACCCTCCCCCAGTACACCTGTGTCTGTGTGTAAAATATTCTGATTTTTAAATTCCAACAAAACGGAAGATATTTTTAATTTGCAAATGAAATTTTATCATGTTGGAGCAGAATTTTCACGGCAACACTTTGTCTCTTATGATCCTCAGCTATAGGATCATAAAAAATTTATGACTTGAATTGTCTGGGGGAATCTTAATATTATATATTTTACTAATTATTTCATTTTCAATGTCAAACAAAATATCCTTTCAAAATAAGTTATATTTTTAAATGTCCTTATTAAAGTTTATAAAGAGTGTCTCTTGGTTACTCAGAAATATCATATAACAACATAGTGTTAATTGTAATTGGCTCAGTTATATCATATTTTCAGATGAATGTCCTTGTCAAACCCACAGACATGGACCAATAAATAATGCAGCCTAGAATGATTAGCACCTTGTGTGTACCTTCCTATTCCTTATGTTGTGGGGACCTAAATCTGTCATGTCCTCATAACATAAATGACACAAACATGTCTTCACCTTAAAATGTAATGTTTGGGTGAGGTAAAGGTCAGGGTCAGGATTAGGGTAAGTGCATTAGTAATTATGGTGAAGGTTAGAGTAAGTCTCCAGGAAATGCAAGTCAATGCAATGTCCACCAAAGTTGCATCTTGTTGTGAAATGTGTAACATTTTGTGTCTTGAGAGCTGGGAGCCCTCTAGGTATTGTGTTAACCACACACTCAAACACATACCATCAGCATCATTTTACACCTGCAACCAGTCCTACACCTGTCCCAAAGGTCTCTGTCTGTCTCTCTGTCTCTCTCTCTGCCCTGGTTTCCAAAGATTGGCCTCAATATCATCCATAGCAAAACCCATTTCACTCAACCTCTTCACAAAAATTTGTGAATTAGGAGCCTTCAGAAAAAAAAAGTTTGTGATTATGGCAAGAGATTGTTCTACTGACCACAGTAAAGAATAAACATGCAACATATTATCATGCAGGGCGTATTATTTCTGACAGATTCTCAAATGAAACAGACTTTGACCAAAACAGAGGCTCAGTAACACACAGTGAAGGAGTGTGGCATCGCATCAGCACTGTACTCCATATTAACAGAGGTGATATTTGTTTTCTTGACATCTTGTAAATTTAAAATAAAGTAAATTTTACATATGTATTTATTTTTGTAAGGGTTTGGAAAAAGGGATTGATTTGCCCTCTGAACTAAACTTGAAGATCAACTTTGTTGAAGTGAACAAGGTGATTAAGGACAACAAGAAGAGAAGAGGCTGGGAAAGCTGAAGAGGGGGAGGGAGTGAGGGTGAGAGAGGTTCAACTATAACAGAGTGAGGGAGGGGGTGAGCTCTCAGACAGTGTTTCCAGTGAAACATGCTCTTGTCTAAATTCCTGTGGACTCATGTTGCTACTCAGCTTTCTGTCTATTCTCTGATCCCTCGCTCTTTTCTTTTCTCCTGGCCTGCACTGGCCCCCTCCCCTCTTTTTCCCTGTGTGTGTGTGTCTCTCTCTCTCTCTCTGTTTTGTGAACTGTCTCAGTGTCTCTCACTCCTGGTGTTTCGCTTGGTCTTAGCCTTATTTTCTCATTTGTTACATTCCTTATTTCTTATTCCTGTATTCACTCACTTCCTTCACACACACATTCAGATTATAAGTAGCTGCAGGCTGAAACTTTCCAGATGAATTAAACAGAGTGAGGTGATGTGATGATGCAAAGACTAAGAATAAAAGTGTGATAACAGGAGGAGGTTCACTTGTTGCTTTGTTGGTTGTTTTCCAACCAGTGATTTGTTGTGAAATGACAAACACGGAAAAGCAGAAGTGCAAAACACTACAAAAAAAGGACCATGAATAGCAATAAAAATGTTACCCTTTTCTAATTGATATTAATATCAAATCAATAGCAGTTAGAAACAATGCCTGCAGTTAAATTGTTCTATTTTTGATTGTAGCATGTTCCTATAGCAAATAAAAATGAAGATGAAATGCAAGTAATCTTGCATAAGCACGTAGTTGTTAATAATTTGATTTTATTTTTCCAGCTTATTTTAAATTTCATAGCACACTCTGACTAGCACAGCAAACCTGCATTGCTCTGAAGAACCTAACATGGCACAACACACTAGCAGTATGATGCATTTGTTCTGAAGTGACTTTATTTGGATTCTCACTCTATGTCAGAAAAATTGTAATTGTTTCACCCAAGTAGATAAGCCCTTCCATGGTAACACTTTTATGTCTTTAACTTCAGTCCCTTTTTCAAACGGAAGAGTTTTAGATTTAAGAATTTGGGAGGATATTTGCTGCACTTCACAATGTCACGCTGGAAAAAGTGTGGACACCATGAGAAGTTACCGCATTCACCCAGGTGTCAGAACAGAACCACAGCACCTTCCAGACATTTTTTTTACAGATTTAAAATGTTGTAAGATGTCGATGAATTCTTGTTTTTTAATGTGCGTGAAAGGGAAGGATGAAAATGGGAGCCACACAGTGCAGTACACAGAGGGAGAGCAGATTTCTTATAGGAAACACTCACACACAGTCCTGCAGTTATGTATTAAAGCTGCTGTAAGAACCTTCTCCCACTCGGATGCAATCAATGCTTCAGCAGATTTATCGGCACTGTAGTTTGTACGCATGTGTGTTTATTTGGTGCATTATGATACATCCATCATGTTTATGGCTTATAATATGCCATATGTTTATTTTAATCATGGTAGTTCTGATTTTGTGTCCATGTTGACTGTTTTCTGTGTGTGTTTACTTCATTAATTCTATCATTAGAGGATGGATTCACCACTGAAAGCTCTGCAAAGCATGCTGGGATTGCAGTGGCAGCTTCACACTGGCCTCTTCACTTTCTTCTTTTTAGCTCCTTGTCTTTTATTCCTCTTTATTTTTCTGATTGTTTTTTTTCCCAATTCAGCGTTTGCTTGTTCACCCACTAATAGGCAACGTGAGCTGGGTTGAGACCGTCGTGAGACAGGTTAGTTTTACCCTACTGATGATGTGTTGTTGCAATAGTAATCCTGCATTGCTACTTGTATTGGCCAATTCATAAACTGCCAGTATAGCAATCTGTATTTCAGAAAGTAAAAAGAGGATTAATTACAAAATCTCTGACTAAATATTAATAATAATTAGTAATAATAATTAGTAATAAAATTTAACAGGCTCATATTTTTCTTTATCTTTTCTTTCTGTCTCTTATGGATCAAAATTTCCATTCTTTTATCCTTTTGGCTCTCATTCTTCTTTTTCAGTAAAACCAATCAGGTTCACTTTGTGGCAGTGAATCACCTTTGACCAATGACCGCTGCTGATTCAGACCTTTGTTGTATGTGAGATCTGCACAAACACACAGTCAGTGAGGTCTTGTTGATAAATCATTAAGGACACGATTAATGTCCTTCTATGTTCTGCCCTGTAAAAACAATCACTTGAAAATTTCTGCTTCAGTCTTTATTTTTCATAAATGGCGATATGTATTCTGCCAGTTATTAAAGGCCACATCAGTACAGAACCAAACTGTGTTTTTAGGTGTACATCATGATCCTGGCCTGGGCTCATTAATGTGCTTAATCAGGTATATTTGTTGTCAGTTTTTCCACCTTGTCTACGTTGTTTTTTTTTTGCTTCCTGTAAAACCAGCCAGGTCTCAGTCACACAGTGACTCAACAATGACCACTCAGTGAGGCTTGTAAAAGGTTTTGGTGCGCAGAAGCAGCAGCTTAACAGAGCATTGCTGTTGTTGGATAGGATGACACATTAAGTCTGAAATAAATGAACAAACGTAGTTTTGTTGTGTCACGTAACTACTTGTGTTTCTGTCACTTTGAAATAACCAGCTATGGACTAGTTAATAATAGCAGTTACAGTGATAATAACTTTATTTCTAAGCACCTTTTTAAAAACCCCATGTTTACAAAGTGCATTGACAGATGAAGAAACACAATGTCATTTTGGGGAGAAAAAAAGCCAATAGATATGAAACCAAGAAGAAGCAAAATCAAATACGAGGGAGTAAAAATAAAAGGCAAGATAAAAAAAACATTTTGGCAAATCTTGTTTTAAAGAAGTGATTAAAAGGAATCTCACACAGCTTCTTGTTATTGATTAGTCATTGATGTTCCTTGGCAGGATTAAATGCGATCAAGTGGATTCATTAGTTTTTATCGATTGTTATACTTTTCAGTGATTCAGCATAAAAGTTTCAGGAGACAAAAATGGAGAGAAAGTCAAGGTGCATTTATGTCCTGAATCAATCAGGGTCAAATAATCATACCTGTGTGGGCTCTCTTTATTGGATTTTGTCAAAATGCATATTATGATTTTTAGTTGTAGGGCAGCAACAATCAGTTTTCTTAATGTAGTAAATTTTTACCCCATTAAATATTTGACTAAGGCTTAAGAATTGCCTTAATTCTCTACATTTCTGACCTTTATTTCCTATTTTGTAAATAAATCTAAGCCAAACAGGAAATTGACACACGAAAATACTAGCTTTGTCTTTGTTCGTCCTTCTGTCTTTTCCTGTGTCTGAAGGTTTTAATAATTTTCCACTTTTTATGATGGAGCAGATTATACTTCCTCTTCAGCAGTGTCTCTGAGAACAACCTTTTGACAAGATCATTTCACCGTCTGACTGTTAAAGCTGTATGCTTTTATTTGTCTGAGCTAATAGCTCTTATCTGTATGAAGTCAGTACTTACTGAGGAGATTTCTATAATTAATATTTGCACATAAAGAAGAGAAATCTAATCAGATCCAGAACGCTGTGGTGTAAGATGAGAGCACGGGTTCATGTGGCAGCAATGCTGGTTTGGTCGTCTAGAACAGTGGTTGTCAAACATTTTATACCAAGTACCACCTGAGAACATATGGAGCTCTCCATGTAACACCATTATTACAGTGGTGTAAATAGGCCGAGCAAAGTCAGCCATTAATCCACGTCACAGGAGGTGGATTAATTCCCAATAAAATAATTTGCTCTCTCACCATCATCCTCCTCTTTCTCACATATACTTCAGACACTGTTATACAAAGTTATATTAAACTGGAGAGAAAGATAAGGTGACTCTAATTATTATTATTAAATGTATTACTATTTTTTGCTATTGATTCATTTTCTACGCACTAGTCAAAATTCCTCAGCTCCACTTCGATCACATACCCTGGTATATACAATACAACGGTATTTCTGATTTTCCTCCAAGTACTACCAAAGGAAGCCTACATACCATGGGTGTAGAAGATGGAAATTGACATGGAGAGGAAACAGACACAAGTTTTGATGTATTTAGTTAGACAGGCTTGATGGAAAATGCACATTAACCAGAACAAAGTGACAATAGTTCAGTTTGACAGCAGCTGCAGTTGGTATCATAATCTGGATCAAGTCTAGGCGTGTCCACTGGAGGAACTGAACACGCACTTAAGTGGGGACCAAAGCAGGTGAATTGAACACAAACCACTCTCTCTCTCTGTCAGCAGTATCTGCACCCTCTGCTCTTCTTTCTCTTCTCCTTCTCTGCTTCATTTCTTTATCTTTAGGGGTTTTAGATAAAGGGACTGTCCACGTGAAAATTAGTAGTGTTTTATCTATTCGCTTTTTAATCCACACAGAAATGGCATTTTGGGAGCACCAATACCCTATTTCTTTGAAAGCAGGTCCCAAATTGGGAACAATTCAAAATGCCACCCTTGCGTTTTCGTGTAGACAACCAATACACTATTCTGGGAAAATGATGTTGTCATAATCCCACCTCTCTTGTGCTTGCAGAGTCTTTATTAACACACTTCTACATGCGTTAACAACTATTCTGGTTGTAAGCCCACAGGCAAGCAACGTGCTAACTCTAGAGTTGAGATAAAATGAGCCGTTCTGACAAAAAAAAATATGAATTCTACATGCAGAACATGTTAACCCGTCTCTTGATTACCTGTATAACCCAGAGTAACCTTGAAGTGAATGTGGAAACGAATGTCTTGCCTCACAACACTTTTGACGTGTGACGGTCAGGAGGAGCTGGCTTTTAACCAGCCAGCTCTGCCAGTTCTGCCAGCCCCCAAATACACACACACACACTTGGCCCCTGAAGGCTATATGCCAGGGTAGGACAGATGGTTGTATAGGGCGGGGTTGTCACTGTGTGTGTGTGTGTGTGTGTGTGTGTGTGTGTGTGTGTGTGTGGTGTGTGTGTGTGTGTGTGTGTGTGTGTGTGTGTGTGTGTGTGTGTGTGTTAAAAAAACATACATAACCAACTGGTCCTCTACTGGGATAATGTGGAAGATCTTCTCTGCAAAGTCTTCATTTACATTTCTATTATGAATCAGTAGCCCAAGAGGGTGTGTGTGTGTAGGAGGGGCCCTGGGCTCTGGGATGAGATGTTTTTTCTTACAATAAGTTGAATATTCAATGAGCTAAACAAAGACAGACACACACATAGAAAATCCAGTACACCAAAGAGGTTGTGACTTCATAATTTTAATAATTTGTGTTCTAAAAGTATCTTAACCGACACAGAGTTAAAGGAAAATAAAGGAAGTCAAAGAGTTCTCTAAAAAGGAATTCTCATTTAAAGTTAGCAATGTAATCTGTGGAGATGCTAGAAGATAAGACAAAGGATTATGGGTCTTCCTTCCTTTCCATGTCTCTCACATCCCCATCCTATCATGTCCATTGGTCACACACAAGTTACAACAGATATTACGTCAGTGTGAGGACAATACTACAATACTTGAATACAGAAGAGCAGTCAGAATGTACAGTGCAAACCAGGGATTCTCCAGCCAACACCCCCATCCCCCTTCCTTGTTCCCCTCATCTTACCTTTTAATTTAAGTTTGGCCGCATCCTCTTTCAAAATTACCATATGTCTCTTTACCACACATGTAATTGCTCACAAGAGTAATTGATAAACCAGTGGGTGGCTGAGGGAGTTGAGTGCTGGTTCTTAAAATATGTGATGATGATATCATCATTGTATTCCAGTCCCAAGAAAAGGCTAAAACCAGCACTTTCACTATGTTGTGTTTTAGTCTGTTAATGTTTTCTGTTTCCAGTTGAGTTACTGTGCTTTAAAACTTTAACAGACTTAAATGTTCACTAATGTGATCCCAAAACTCCCCAAAATAGTGATGTGGTTAATAACAAGCAACACTCTTCACAGGGAGAAACAGTGTGGTTGCTTAATGTGGCGGACAAATAAACACTGGCGATTATTTCTGTGGTGTGTCACCTGGTGCGCCAGCGGAGCTGTGTGGCACAGACCCTGCATTCGGTACAGTAGAATACTGTTCATTAATTGTCGGCAGGTAAACTCCTAAATCAAGGCAGGCCTTGTTTGATTGTGAGGTTTATACCTGACATTTAGACAGTGCTGTTATACAGAAGAACAGTGTAAGTGTAAGTGAGGGACTCTCCCAAGTTCCAGCTTCAAAGACCCAAATTATAATGGGTGTGGTACAGGCTAGAGTGTGTGTGTGTGTGTGTGTGTGTGTGTGTGTGTGTGTGTGTGTGTGACAGTGAGACAGAGAGAGAGACACTGGGCTTTTGAACTTGAAAATTGATCCTGCATGACGTTGTGTGTGATTTGCACATGTTTCCATACACCTATGTGTCTGCAGTTGGTGCGTAAAATATGCTAAAATATACATTTGAAGTCTGGGCCTCAGGGGTTGTCACTTTACTGGTGCAAAACTGCAGACATTCAAGACAAAAAAAAAATTCTCCCCGCTCGATTCCTCTTTCTCTTTGTCCTCATATTATGTCTACATACACACAGGTTATTATTGTGTTTGAAACTACATCCACACCATTCTGTTTTGCTTTAAAATGCATTTGCTACTCTCAGCATTGCACCAGTCTATTAGAGCCTCTGAAATGGAGAAGTTTGAAAATGCTGCTGACTTTGTGTTGACATTTTCAGGCCTGCCTTTCAGTCTGGATAGGTGGTGACATCATCTATATTTGCTTCCTAATTGGTTCTTAACAGTTGCTACTCCACATCCAGCTGCAAACACAAAACCTCAGCTTTCTGTTTCAGCTCATCTTCAGTCTAATCACAGAAATCTCTGCTTTGAATTTTTACCATTGTTGTGTCTTAGTAGTATTTTGAGTAGTGTCGGTTAATACAGCCTGAGGTTTTGTGTTGTAACAGTTGGAACACAGTATACAGTATTTCAATGCACATACACTCATATTGACAGTTGGATGACTGCCCTTTTTCCAGCATACAAGCTTTAGCACTGAGTGGGGAGTCAATTTACTGAAGGAAGTTTGTCTGCCTTCTCTTAAGCAGGTGGTGATCCCCCTTTCAGCTGATTTAACACCATTTCATTTGGACTTACCTGTATTTTATTGTCTGTTTTTTGTCAGAACAACACAACAATTAGGTTTTAATTCAAATGTCATGTAAATGTATGACTAATTTTGCCAACAGTTGAATTGTGTTCATAATTGTAGGAGAATTGGGCGACGGTAGTGCAGTGGCATAGCAAATTGTCTTTCAGCTGGAATGTTGTAGGTTTTATTCCCAGCTCAGCTAGTCTACCTGCTGATGTGTCCTTGGGCAAAACACTTAACCCCATATTGCTCCTGACAGTCGTGACAGCAGCATGTGAATAGGTATGAAACATGTATGATACAAAAATGAGCTGCACCTAGATGCGCTGTATGAATATGGGTGTGATTGGGTGAATGGCTATATACAGTAAATACAGAGCATTTACCAGACCTTTTATAATCACCACAAGATCCAGATGAGGGGCTAGTGTCTGGCTTTAGTATGCATGTAGGAGGTATGCTCTGGATTATTCAGCATTTGTCCTGTGGAGTTCTTTGGTGATTTAACTGACATTGAAGGTTGATTTGATAAGGGAGTATGTGGCACAGAATGTCTTGAGCAACTTCGACAGATCTTCACACATAAAAGCCACCTTTGACAATCTCAGGAGAACATCCAGACTAAAACACATGTTGGAAAGGAGCAAAAACATAATGAGCATTTTATATTTTCTCTACAGTACAATAGGGAGAAAATGTACAGTAGGAGATGTTGAAGATGTTGTGTTTGAAATGCAATGACATACACTGTTGTGAGTGTATGTACAAATGTGTATGTATGTGTCACAGTTAATGTATGTAGGGATAGTTCTTTGAAGTGTGTGTGTGTGAGTGTGTGTGAGAGAGACGTCCTCTTCCAGTAAATGTGGCTGCTGAGGCTGACAAGGTGTTTCCAGGAAGTGCTGACACGTATTTGCAGCTATCTCTTGAGGTGTGAGTGTTGTGTGTGTGTGTATAATGCCTCTTTACACAAACATGACCATGTTTATGTCTGGAATGATTTCTTCTTCTTTGTAATCATTATCTTAATTTGATTGAAATCTGTGTTCTTGTGTTGTGCAGCAGTAAAATGGGATGGAGAGAAATTGGTAGTGAGGTTGATTGAAAACGCAGAGAGTGCAGATAAATGGGTTTTATTGAATGTGAATGTTGATATGAGATGGTTGTAATTAGACGTTATTACCACCACAACACTGATGTGTTAGTGAAGGCTGTTACTGGGGGAGTCTTATTGATAAAAGTACACAAAGTAAGTGATTCTTTATTTTATAGCAGCAACTGTCAGTTTCCTCTTGGTATTTTTTTTCAACAGTGGGACACGGGCTTGTCCACTCCCCCTCAACAAAAAAGCTGCTCTTGAATATAAGTGAGGTGCATGTCCATACCCTTGGTGGTTAAACTGAATATGAAAGGTATGAAAAAGTGTAATAAACTGACACCTCACTGCAAATGAGTGCACCTTGTGTTATGTTCAGGTTAAACAACCAAAGCATTGAAAAATAAAAGATTTGTTTGTAGGAGGGCTGTATAAGAGTGTTTGTGCTTTATGAATCAGTTTATCAGTTACCCAATAAATGGTTTGTCTGTGTTAATGTGGGTCAGAGACTGGGAAAATCCTCTGACTGGTGAAACTCACTTAACTCATTCACTGGTGATCAGATATAGTGTGTGTGTGTTTGTGTTTGTGTGGTTTTGTTTGATAACAGATCTCTGCTGAAACTGACAGGACTGTCTGAAATGTGAGACCTCAGCTGTCTGATTTCCTCTGTGTGTGTGTTCACAGCTGACAAAGATTTATTGTTTTAGTGTAGGACTCTTTTCAAAGAAGACATGTTCAAGTAGAGTTTTAGGCTGTGATTCAGTGACCTGTTTGTGTTTGTGTGTGACCTGTGTGTGTGTTTGTGTGTGACCTCTGTGTGTGTGTGTTGTGTTTTTGATCAACAGTCTAAACACTGATATTGTGCATGCGTGGAAACTGCAAACACACACTCTGTTTTTACATTTGGTGACACTGTGTGTGTGTGTGCATGTTTGTGCTTGCCAAACACAATAAAAAGTTGTGTGCCTTTGTGTATTCAGGGGATTGGTTTTGGTTTTACCATTGCACAAAATTAGCCTCTCTGTGTTCTACTTCCTCATGTGACTCACCTTATGACATCACACAGTGACATCACAGTCTCTGTGAGGTCGTGTTGGTCAAAAGGCAGACAGAGCTGCATGCTCCCTGTCACTCTTCATATGCAGTACTTCTGCTCTCAGCAGATCTGAAGTTCTCTGTGTTTTCAGTGTTATTTCTTCCTGGATCCACTCAGAAGCTGTAAACACGTTTCTTTGTCTCTGTTAAGGTAAGATGTCGGTTTTAGGTATAATTTGTGGGTTTTAGGGATTTTTGATGCTAAAATTATAAGGTGAACCTCTGAAACCTTGTGATTATGTGACTGGAATTTTACTTTTTTTTTCCTAACAATTTATATTTTTTTTCTTACAAACATAACATTAAAATGACATGATGTTGTCACATCCATTTATAGCAGCTACTGGTCAGCAATGAATCTCATACTAATTAGTAGTTGTCATTCATTCTGCTTCTGATGAGATAGGCACTACGATCAGCTCCTGATTTGTTTTATTCTTTGGTTTTCTCTCAGCTCCAACATTGGAAAATGTTTTCACTAGTTTAAGTTTCATTAGTATGAAGATCGGTTTGATGGTCAAGATGAGTGCAATGCAGTGTAAAATAATCGTGTAACAGCCTCTAAAGGAGGAGCTTTGTTGTCTTAAAAAACAGGAATGTTGCCTGACATTATCTCATCTTGTCTGAAAGATGTGGATGCGTTTGAGGATCATGTGCTTGAGGAACTTAAACACAGGATAATTAGGTATAATGAGATAGAAGATGTTTTTGTTCTTGGCTAAAACAAATATAGAGGAAGTCCAGAAGAATGTGTGTGCTAACTTAAGAGTGGGATTTTATTGCACATCTGAATAAAAAGCACTTGCAATAAATTCATTGTTCATTGTGATTATTCATCACAATCATTATGATCATGAATGGAGAACATTAAAAATGCTGTCTAGCTTGCCAGCATACTGTCATAGTGATTTATTTTCCACAAGGCAAAGCCTGTATCTATTAAGTTATGCTAGGACCTTATAATTTATAATTATCTTATTTTTGTTCCTTGTTTTCCTTTAAGAATGCACACAAAAGTTTATCTGTAATGTAAAAACTGTTTGTTTCTTAGCAAATTGTAATGTGTTAAAGTGACTTCAGTGTCTTACTGAGTCATTTTAGGAGTTAAAATCAGGTTTTATATAAATGATCACAATAATATTGGGAATCCCAATTCAGTCCACCAACCCTCCTTTTTTTTTAACTATTAATAGAAATAGAAATCGATCAATTTTTTTATGTGTCTTCCTTTTTGAACTTACACAGTAAAATACAATTGAAGAAAAAAATTAAATAAGTGCAAAATATGAATAAATTGTGTTAACTTTGACAGTTAAGTCTGGCTTTTCATATTGGAGATGTGAATTATCACCTATGATTGTTGTACTTGCCTCTAATCATTTGCTGTAATTGGTGTGTTTGTGCAGAAGCAGCCTTCTGCAGCTACGCTAAACATGTCCGATAATGGGGAGGTCGAGGACAAGCCCCCAGCTCCACCGATGAGAAACACAAGCACCATGATTGGCTCCTGCAACAAGGACCCCGCCCCCCTCAATCACAGCTCCAAGCCTCTTCCTCCAAACCCAGAAGACAAGAAGAAGAAGGACCGCTCGATCCGATTCATCCTGACCGGAGGAGGTGACAAGAGTGAGTACTGATGCAATGAAGTAAAGAAATGAAAACGCTTCAGTGCTATTCAGCTGGTGTAGATTTCTTCAGTTGAGCTTCGTGTTACACAAGTAAAATATATTTTTCCTTGTGTCTATGTTAGTAGCCATGTCTTCAGTTTGGAGCGTCCCATTCTGTCTCATACTGGTTTTAGATGTAGGGGTTATTACATCATACAACCTCACAAAAATTTAACTATTCCAATAACATGCATGCATATATTATTTTTAACATGGTTTCTGCCTGTGCCTCTAATGATGGAGTAGCCGCAGTGAATTCTGCTAAAGAGCATCTGAGAGCAGCTTTGACACATTAAGGCCACAACTAACTATTTGATACTGCTCTAATTCACAGAAGGACACTTTAAAATAGAAACAGACAAACTAAGGATATTTAAGAGACCGATTTTACCCGAGTTTCATAATAAACATCCCATCATGGATCAATTCAACCTGTAGAGATTATGGGTTAACAGTAAAAGCAAGTACACCAATAAAACAACACTTTCATAAAAACTGCAGACCGTCAACTGATTTATCTGGTTATTCCTGTGGCAGCCATGAATATGACCTGGCTTCCAACAGTAATTTATGTACAGTTCTTTTATTCTTAATAGTAGCTTGTAATTTTACTGCAGGGACATAATTTGAATAAATAATTATTTCCCAGCTCATGTCGCATAGAATTATAAAGTCTTGGAGAGTAGTCCTCCACCAAGGCCATTCAGTCTTGATCCATAAACTCTATACCTAGGAAATTTCATTCAAATATTGTATGTTCTTTACTTTTTGAATTATGCTGCACACATGCAGACTGACACGCAGACAAATGCCTCCTCCTGTAGAGGTAATAGATGCAATGAAGCAAGCAAAACAGGGGACATAAGTCAAACACTGGTGATAATTAACAGATCCTTAGCTCTTGAGTGCTTGTTCTCGAATCCCTAATTGCAGCTGACATTTGGCCCTGACCTTTGACCAAACAGCCACTCATTTTGAAGTTCAAACTGGGATGGATGCTGCTGGAGTATCATGAAATAACATTAAGTTCTTACTTCTTAATTGAAAATACACATTAAAAACAAAAATCAGCATTCTACAACCTCATGTCTTTAAATTGGTTTATGGCGATTTTTATTTAACTTTCTATCCTGGTCCCGCATCTTTCTATACTGGTCCCGCATCGTGTAACCCTTAGTGATTTAAACCAGAAAAAAATAATGCTTATGGTTTATCTCTTATGAACTAACTATTAAGCTTCACTCAGGAACTTATATTGCTCCCTGAGGAATTCTGGGAAAATACCCAAACATTGTGAGCCATCCATATGTAGCCATAACACTAGAGCTATGCAGCTCTTGTTCTTCCTCCTCCTCTTCATCAGTTGATGTAAAATGCATCACTTCCTGTGTATGGTGTGTGAATTTTGCTGGCTACACCAGATCTAAACATTGCTATCCTCGAGTGTGGTTTGACAATGGTTTAAATGTAATGAACACTTGTTTATATTTAAAAGCATGTAGTGACTGACTCATTAGACTAGTGCTCACACAGAGTTTAAGGAAACAGCACTGTGATAACAGCTCTGGTTTATGTCCCGCATCACATGGCTGGCCTACTTTAGACAATAAGTACATGCACTACAGTCTCTGCTGTGAGGCCAACTCTTCATATCGAAGCCATTCTACAGCCAGACAATTGTGTAAATTCACTAGAGGATGCATCATTGGTTTTTCGGTATTTTTTGACTCATGTTTACATTTCGTTAAGAATCTGAATCCTAGGAGTCTCCTGTATAAGCCACATTATTGTTTGGCAGAAACCAGTTGGGGGCAACCAGTGAATACTCCAGGACAATTGGTCCTCACAACAAACAAAGTGGGTGTTCAGCAAACACCCACTAAGTAAATTTAGTAGTAATTTTTTCAGACATTTTAGTAATAGAATAAAATCTTTTGAAATATACTATTCAGCTTCAAAGAACAGGGATAGTTTTTGTTTGAGCATCATTTAAAATCAGGGATGTCAAAAAAACAAAAAGCAGGCAAGGAGCACTGATGAAGTTTGGTAAATAATGTTAATGGTGTGTTCAATGATCACTGAAGGAGCTGGTATTAAGATTTTCTACCTTTTTAAGCAGTTTCATGTTCCACCCTGTTTTCCATCACTTGCAGCATTTTCACGTCAATCAACAGACTTCTTCATTGTCCACACACACACACACACACACACAAGACTATTGCTTATGATGCATGAGGCTGCTGGTGCTGCATCATCACTTGTTGCTTGTAGCCTCTGCTCTCATGATTTCCCAGATGATCACCTGGAATCATGTCCAGCTAATGGTATTTTCTTAATGTTTACGTCAAATTTTCCCTCTCCATCCTCTGTATGTTTACTTCTTACATTTCCTCTTTTTTTGAATGTCTTTGAGGGGTTTTTCTTGACTTGTTTTTTTAATTAATAAATTGCTTTGATTTCTCTATTGATGCCTTGAAAAGCCACCTCTCCAGATCATTTAAAGTAATATGTATGTTCTGGTTTGTAAATACCATGATGGTTTTGTTGTTGATGGTGTTTTTATGTTTATTCAGTCTCATGTTTCTTTGTTGTTGTTTTTCTTTGTTTCAGCCTATAAGAAAAAGGAACGGCCAGAGATTTCACTGCCCTCAGATTTTGAACACACTATCCATGTTGGCTTTGACGCTGTTACCGGGGAGTTTACTGTAAGTGTGTGTCTTTGTTTGAGTGTATGTACACACACTCAAACAATTACTCCTCAGCTAAAAGTGTCTAGTGAGGTGGATCAATTGAGTCAGTGAAACAAGACATCTTTGTCTAATATGATAAATTAAAAAGGCTCATTGTGTGTTTGTATAAAACACAGACACACATTTACACACTTGCATGCACCACTGAACCTGATATACGCTGCAGCTACTGTGTATGTGTGTGTATACCTGGTATTTCTCATGTTGTGGAGACCAAAAAAAGTAAAAAACATTTTGGGGACATTTTGTCTGGTCCCCACAAGGTTGAATGGCTTTTTCATGGTTAAGATCTGGTTTTAGGTTAAGGGTTAAGGGTTAGGCATTTAGTTGTGATGGTTAAGGTTAGGGTAAGGGTTGAGGGAATGCATTATGTCTATGAGGATTCCTCATGAAAATAGAAAAACAAGTTTCTATGTATGCTTCTCCTTTCTCTTCTGTAATCTGGGACATAGTTCCTGGGTGTTCACACACAAACATTTGTCATTTTTACTCATATCAATGTAATCTAAATCAAACCTTTGTATAGAATGAATGAATGGATGGAAGGAAAGAGTGATAGAGGAGGAAGAGGAGAAGTTTGTGTGACAGCCTGACCCTAACAGTTAAAAGAGCGAGAAAAAACAATGTGACCCAATTATGTGACTAAGTTCAAATATGACAAGACTGTGTGTGTTTGTGTGTAGGGCATGCCGGAGCAGTGGGCCCGTCTCCTGCAGACATCCAACATCACTAAGCTGGAGCAGAAGAAGAATCCTCAGGCTGTTCTTGATGTTTTAAAGTTCTACGACTCGAAGGAAACGGCAAACAGCCAGAAATACATGAGCTTCACAGGTACACAAAATATTTCATATATTAAAGACTCACACTACTGTGTACATGTTTAAGACACTGAGATAAAAAAAAGGTTAGAAATAATGGCAGAAAGGTTTTTATTTATTATTAGAAATGAGGTTACTCATCAAGTTATTGAAAGCCTCTTCATGCGGTGATAACATCAATTTAGTCAAACTCTATCTCAATCTCAATCAATCTTAGTAATTTTTGTTTATAATTATATAATAATTTTTCTCTGCAGATAAAAATGCAGATGCCTTCAGCTCCTCCACCACAGCGGTAAGATTTTCTCTGTCATAATGTTTCATACAAAGTAGAAAGTCTGTCTGAGGAGAGTTCATTACAGAAATTAGGTGTTTATTACCTTTTGATGTCTGTTTACCATCACTGCAACCAGCAGCCACAGTCACAGACTTTATTTTTGTTTTCTGTACATTTGGTATTTGAGAATAATTAAATGGGAATCCACACATTTTTGCTAAGTGATCTAATGGAATTAATTTCTGAAAATTCAAGGTAAGGTGCTTTATGTTTGTCAATTTTGTTGCAACCAACTGATTCGGATTCAGATGAATCCTTTCCACTGACGTTATTTACAGCAAATCAGATTTAAATCTGATCGTGTGCTTTGTATTTAAGGACATGGACATGCACACAAAATGAAAACAATACACTACTAAATAAAACAATAAATAAAAACAAAAAGTATCTAAATGATCTCTAAGTTTAATCAAACTTCCTTGACTCTAAAATTAACAATATACCACTGGGACTAAGAATCAAAATAAGTAAAACTCCAGCACAAAAAGAATATATATATTTTTTTACCAGTCAATTAAGGGTGGAATTTCATTATTTAATTTCTACTATATATATTTTGCAAGGACAAATAAAAAATTAAAGTTAACTTTAACAATAATATATATCGTATATCGTATATCGTTAACAAAAATATTGTTAAAGTTGCTCTCATTGAAACACTAGGTCTCTGACAGTAAATCTGATAGAAACTTTTGTCCAATCAGAAGGGCCCTCAGTGCTCAAGAGATTAGATGGCATCTCTCTCTCTCTCTCTCTCTCTCTCTCTCTCTCTCTCTCTCTCTCCCCCTCTGCACTGTGAATCAGCATCTTTTCCACCTTTCACCATTTCACTGTCGTTGCAATTCGGCAAACAGCCGAACCGATGACAGACTATCAGAAGGAGAGACGGGAAAGAAGAAAAGAGGGATGAGAGGAGTTAATGTTACCAGTGACATAGAGACCAGAAATGAGCTGACGATTTTCAAGATTAGCAGTGATGATGAGAGGAGGGAAACATAGAATTGGTCAGAAAGATGAGAGAGTGAAGAGACAAAAAAAAGGAGACTAAAGCTGGAGAAAAGATGCATGAAGAAGAAGACTTGCGTGGGGTGACACGATGAAGCTATAGAGGAAGTGACAGTCTGTATGATGGGTCTGGTATCGTTGTTGGCTCACGTTACAGTGATGTCACTGAGGCTCCGCCCTTTTTCCAAATGTGACATCACACAGAACGCCAAGGCTGTGTCAGAAACGCCTGCTATAGCAACCGTATCTGAAGACGATGACGAAGATGAAGCTGAGCCACCACCGGTGATCGCCCCCCGACCAGAACACACCAAATCAGTAAGGACGCACATGCATGCGCACATATACATACAGTATACACTGTTGCTCCTCTGTGACATAGGCTAGTGGTTTAGAAACTGCTTCAATGATGCCACATTTCTATATTGTTGCATTTGACTAGTATTTTGTCTTTAAAACTTACACATTCAGAGAAAAAGGTTTTGTTTGCCTTGTAACTATTAAAGCAACAGCAAACAATTTGGTTCGAATAATCTTTTGATTAATACTGTAGATTAGTTGTTTGAACCAGCAAGATTTAAAAAAAAATATTTGTTGTTTCATAACTTAATATTAAGATGTAATCAAATGTTTTCCACAAACCAAAGATATTCAAGTGTTCTGGTGCAGACTAGCAAAGACACCCAGAAAAATATTCACTTAATAGTCACTTAAAATATTCATTTAAAATGCGTGAAAAAAGAACAGAAGAGCACTTAAATCGAATAATAGATAAGCATGATAATTGATCTTCCCATGGACTCACCATCTGTGGTAGGGGGCCAAGGAGGTCAGGTGCAGTGTGGGTAGTGGCCGTAGGTGGGGACCTCAGTGGTTCAACCCACGGCTGCAGAATCTGGCTTTAGGGATATGAAATGTTACCGCTCTGGCAGGGAAGGAGCCTGAACTGGTGCATGAGGTCAAGCAGTTCTGACTAGATATAGTTGGACATGTCTCAGCTTGGGCTCTGGAACCAGTCTCCTTATTTTTATAGAGAAAATAAATAACAAATTATATAAAGAAAATAATCCTCTTTAAGTGACTACTTAAGTGAGAAAAGATAATCATCAAATGTATATTTAAAAAAAACAAGCAAACAAACATATTTCTGTTATCATCTGTCATAGCCAGATCACTGTACTGAAGTATGATTTTACATTTAACAGTAACATTTAAAAACTGAAACAGTGCAGACTGCGTTTTTTGTCAGCAGAGAAGTAATAATCGCTTGTTACAAAGTACATATTTAAAAAAAAATCTCTTTTCATTTTTCTCTCAGATATATACTCGCTCAGTAATCGAGCCCCTCCCTCCTCCCCCATCAACCAAAGATGCTGCAACTTCACCCATCATCCCACCAACAGCTGCAGCAGCTGCTGCCGTCACCCCATCCCTGTCCACGGATGGAGCCCCCAGCAGCCCTCCCAGTGCAAGCCCCGCCCCCGGCCCCTCCATACCTCAACCCCAGGACAAAACCAGAAAGAAGAAGATGTCGGACGAGGAGATTCTGGAGAAGCTACGTAAGGCGACAGACCATATTTATGTTAATACACTCTTAGTTAATACACTGCTGAAGACATTTGACCATTAAAAGTCATATCACTAACAATTCAGACCACATACATGATTGCAACTATACTGGCCAATAGTATGAGGACAGAAACATTTTTTTTTTTTTTTACCTCTGTGCAGATTTGCAGATTTTAGTAGCAGTGTTCTATCAGTTTTTTTGGCAGTTTCATGTTTCAGTCTGTCAAAAGACAAAACAACGTCCATATCATTTCAATTTATTGTTCTCTTGGCTGCTCCCTATTAGAAATTATGAAAATCACAAAGTAAATATTATCACTTATTTTTCCATCTCAAACGTTAACAACTCCTTTGATGATGATAAGAAATTATGAAAGATTTTAAGTCTGTCCAAACACCTATAAAACAAAGCAAAAGGTTTGCGTGTGTTTGTTACCCATGAGTAAAGACTGTATATTTTTTAAACCATGCCACACGCCTGTCCAGATGTGTTCAGATCTCCCTCTGCTGGTAAGACTAGGATCCTGCCTGTCTGTCCATCTCTCTGGTTGACAGACCTGATATTCACAGTTTCCGACCTCTTCCTCTGTCCAGTCCTCACATTTGATTGATCGTCCTCTTTCTTTCCATTGTCCAATATCTTGCGGTTCCAGAGTGACTGCAGGTTCTGTCCTGATCACTGCCCTTATGTGGATTCAGAGAACTGAAGAGAAGGCAGAACTTTCTTTCTTTAGCTTCAGTTTCATCCCTTGTTCCCTCCCTCACCTGTCTTCTTCTGTCTGTCATTCCTCTCTTCTCTCTCCTCTGCCTCCCAGTCAGCATGCTCCATTGACCCGAGTGTGATTAGTAGAATTAAGATGGGTAGAAAAGTCACACAACTCTTCTATCCATTCAAATTCAATGTTTCTGTTAAGTAAACATATAATCATAATTCTGCTGTGGATTACAGACCTAAATTGACCTTTTTTAATCCGCTTCCAAAATACCCCATTGACCTCCATTTGTACTGATCAATAGTCATTTGAGTTTTTGCTTCTGTGTTTTTCTTCCTTGACTCAGGGACGATTGTAAGTGTTGGAGACCCAAAGAAGAAATATACACGCTTTGAGAAGATTGGACAGGGGTAAGTCATAAATCCAGTGTCTGATAATGTGTGAATGTTTATTATAGTACAGTTGTATAACAGAACTCATGTACAAAGACAAGTCTGACTGCGCTATGGATGCGGCAGGTAACTGGCAGGTACATACTCAGTGAAAACATGGCTGTCAGTTGGTGAAGTACTTTTAATAGGTGAGTAAGGCTCACCTGTTAAAACCTAAGCCAGCTAAAGTGTACGATATCTTAAAAAAAATTATTTTTTATAACGCTGTTAGACAACAGAAACCTTATTCATTGCACCAAAGTCCATAGAGAAAAGCAGTTTTTACTTGACAAAACACTGTTGATCCACTTCTGCTCTTTATCCACTTCTGCCTCAATCACTAAAGTCAAACATTTTGTGACATTGGTGTCTGAATTCCAATATTTGTGTTTATCTAGTAAGTGAAGCAAACCTAACACATCAGGCAGCAGTAGACCAGCAGATACCATGTCCCCCACAAGACAAGAATATAGATTTTCAGTTGGAAGAGGCTGTCTAACGGTGAGATAAAGGAGGGAGCTTATTTTTAAGGACGCATAGATATTTTTCACTTAGTGTACACTTTAACTGTTCACTGAATGTGTACCTGCTTGTTGTCTGCGACTTCTTGGCACAGGGAGCAGACAGCTGCATGTGCTGCAAAATGCTGACTTTAGACACTGATGTTTGGATTCAACAAATAATTGAAGACATGTACCTTTATGTTGATCTCCACACTCGTGTTTGTTTTCAGGGCATCTGGGACTGTGTACACGGCCATCGACATTGCTACAGGTCAAGAGGTAAGTTGTGATTTTTTATTTATTTATTTATTTATTTATATTTTATATTTATTTATATTTGCCTTAACAGTATAATGTACTTATTGATTAATAACAACCAATATATGTTGCCTACACCAGCTTTAATGTGATGCTGAAGATTGTTAAAACTGATTTCTCAAATTCTCACTGTTGAGTGTTTAAATTGCAAATTTTAAGAGACATGAAGCTCAAAATCTGACTTTAACCAGGGTAAATTCTCTGTTAAATATTAGGGAGTTAAGCTCATGTTTTGTGTTAATCTTGCTCACTTTTGGTCTTGAAGGATTCATCTGTGTGATCAGTATTTTAATGCTGCCTAAAAGCCTTTCTCTGTCTCTGGATTTAAATTATTCCAGTCCTGGTTGACTGGATCTCTCTTCATTTCCTCACCATTTCACTTTTCATCCTTTTGTTATGGGATCATTTTTTTCCCCTAATAATCCTGGTTATCTTTCTTTCTTTGTCCTAGTCTCCAAAGCTCTCTTCATTTATTTTCAGCTTTGTTTTGTTTATTTTGCAAATATGAGCCTTAACTACTGTATCTTTTTTTTCAGGTTGCCATTAAACAGATGAACCTACAGCAGCAGCCGAAGAAGGAACTGATCATCAATGAGATTCTGGTGATGAGGGAAAATAAAAACCCTAACATAGTCAACTACCTGGACAGGTTAGAGACGCGCACATGTGCACACACACTCACACACTCACATTCTCGCTACTTGCATGCTTGATGTAGGTGCAGAAGTCATATAGCTTGGTGATGAACATTATTTACCATGGACAGCAAGTCTACATAGTTAATTTGTGGTTAATCAAAGTGGGTAAAGTTTTGTTAAGGTTTGAGAGGTTATCGAGTTCAGTGTCGCTGTTTCCAGAGCAACCCCTCGACATCATCCCAGAATGGGTGGGTTGGGGGTAGCTGCTGTGTCTGGTTGCCCTAGTTACCTGTTTGTCTCAAGAGACATTGAGGCACATGAAGGACTGGTGATAACTTTGTCATTACCATGGAAGCAACATTTTCACCATCACTGATTTACTGCTCGCTCCCCCTTCATTCACTGAACTTTTGTTTTCTTAGGGTCATCCAATAAGAGCCATTTCACTTAGTTTTTCATAAATGTCCCATTCTTCACAGAAAAACAGTTGTTGTTATTGCTTCGGTTGTTGTTTGCCACAGTTACCTGGTGGGTGACGAGCTCTGGGTGGTGATGGAGTACCTGGCTGGGGGTTCACTGACTGATGTTGTCACGGAAACCTGCATGGACGAAGCCCAGATAGCTGCTGTTTGCCGAGAGGTAAAAAACACGAGACCTTTGTTCATTTGAAAATAAATAGGAAAAAACACCAAGACATCTCTGTGTCTCTCTCTCTCTCTCTCTCTCTCTGTCCCCTCAGTGTCTCCAGGCATTGGAGTTCCTTCACTCAAACCAGGTCATCCATCGAGACATCAAGAGTGACAACATCCTGCTGGGCATGGATGGTTCCGTCAAACTCAGTCAGTCCACACTCTGATTATTTTTCAGTTCTTTATATTTATTAGCATACAGCTACTTGTAACAACAGCATCACAACATTGAGGATTGCTGTTTCTTTTTTTTTTGATCAGCAGGGGGATTCTCTGATCCAAGTACATAACCATCAAGTGTTTCTTGAGCAGTTTCCATACACATATTCCATTCATTACGTAGTGTTGTCAAACTGGGCAGGAAATCTGTTAGAGCTCTGTATTTTTAAATTAAATTAAAATATCAATATTATATTGCTAATATGTCATCACCATATTGCTGGGGATGAGATACCTACTATTTTGTAGATTTTTTTTTCATGCTGAAGTTTGTTGCCAACAATAAAAACTGCATAAAACTGCATAAAAGTATTATGCAGTTTTTGTATTTATGAAGCACTTTTAAAGGTTCTCAAAGACTTTTTACAGTTAAAATAGAAAACATCATTAATTACACTTTGGAATACGCTAGTTATTAGGAGTGATATGAAGGTGAGCACTAATTCTGCACAGTCCATGAATGGTTAAGGGGAGGGAGTTCCTGATGGAGGGGGCTGCTGTTGAGAAAGCCCTGTCACCCCAGTTTTTGTTATTTTTAAATCTTAACACACTTATAGACACAATTGACTGTCTTTATTTTCCTGACTCTGTTGTCATCTCTCCTCCTTCTTCTAGCTGACTTTGGGTTTTGCGCCCAGATCACACCAGAGCAGAGTAAACGCAGCACCATGGTCGGGACTCCATACTGGATGGCACCGGAGGTTGTGACCCGTAAAGCGTACGGCCCCAAAGTGGACATCTGGTCGCTTGGCATCATGGCCATAGAGATGGTGGAGGGGGAGCCGCCATACCTGAATGAAAATCCACTCAGGGTGAGAATGTGTGTTTTATCGGAACTGGGAATCTGTTTCTGAATATTATGGAAATAGACTGACAGTAAACATGTTCTTAAATCTAAGGTTTACTTGTTCACAAAATGAGGCATTTTTTATAGTATAGCAGGAGGGTGAGATCTTCAGCAGGGGCTGTATGCGTATAATGCTCAGGATATGAATAATTATTAGGGAAACTTTCCAAAATAGACAGAATCTTAAGAAAGTATATTCTCATTGCAAATATTCACTGTCATTATTTAAACCACCACTAGATGGAGCCATTGCAAAATATTTAGTAAAATCCTATTTACTTTCAACTCTGATCACCACAAGCTTCTCATTATTCGTTTAGTCCTTGAATTAACTTGGAAGTGATTTGTCATTAGTGGGTCGCTTTATGATATATGTCTGATTGTGAGCCATGTGTTAATTATGGCTTATTGACTGATAATCAAAAGTCAATCAATTAAAAAACTGGCTTTTAGCATGGGTTTTTATACTTGGCTATGATTTACACAACGTAGTCTAACATACTGATGATGTGTGCTGTCTAGGCATTGTATCTCATAGCAACCAATGGTACACCAGAGCTGCAGAACCCAGAGAAACTGTCCACAATGTTCAGAGACTTCCTGAATCGATGTCTGGAGATGGATGTGGAGAAGAGAGGGTCGGCTAAAGAATTACTGCAGGTACTGCGGTGTGTGTGTACTGATAATATTGATACAGCTTCATGCATTCATAAAACAAAGTCTTTTTCACTGCATGGGAATAAACAATCCCTCATTTTCAAGATAACGCTGATTCATGTTTTAATAAAATGGCCTAAAACTCTCTCCCTCTCTGTTCCCTTATCATCTCTTCTTTCCCTTGTCTTTTCCCCCTCTTCCTTCTCCTCCTTTAATGTCTTTTCTTCACCTCCCTCTGCTGCTCCCCTCTCCTCCTCCTCTTTCTCTTTTCTTCTCCTTCAAGCATCAATTTCTGAAGATGGCAAAGCCTCTCTCCAGTCTCACTCCTCTCATTCTGGCAGCCAAGGAGGCTGCCAAGAACAATCGCTAGATCTCTCTCTCTCTCTCTCTCTCTCTCTCTCTCTCTCTCTCTCTCTCTCTCTCTTCTTTTTTGGAGGCAGTGGAGGCTGCAGACTGGATGACTTGACGTCATGACCAGACCAGAGACTTTGACTCCATGCTCGACCTCCCTCGTACCTAACCACCCCCTCCCACCCCCGTTACCCTCACAGGGGGAAAGAAGCGCAGATTATTCCTGTAACCTCTTTCTCAACACTCCGCTGGACTCGCACAGAAGGATGGGAACTAACTGTGTAACATCATCAGTTGATCTGTGATCAAGTGATGTTGTTGCATTGCTGACATCAACTCCGCCCCCTCAGTCGATATACACTAGACTGAGTGTTTCAATAGAGCCCAAAGACTCACGGGAGTTTTTTTTTTTATTAGTGTTTGTTTGTTTTCTATGTTGTCTACAAAATTCCTGGACCACAACTGCCAATTAGCACCCTCTGCTGCAGACTGTATGTGTGTGTGTGTGTCACTGGGAGATAGTGGGACATTTATTAAGTTGACTGTAGCCTTTTTCCCCATGTGTCGCAGCAGAGGTTTGTTTTCTTTGTCGTGTCTGCAGTGTGATGTTGTGAGCTACAGAATATTAATATGAGTTATAATGGGGAAACACTGGCGCGCCCACAGCCACCGATGGACTGAGTTTGGATATTAAGAGGTTTTCGCTTAAAAAAACACAAACACTCCTTTTGACTCCGCTGTGTCTTTGCTGCAAATTTAGTGAGCCAGATTCTGAAAGTAACAAATCAAGCCATGTAATTTTATTTGTTTTTAACATTAGCAGAACTGGAAAAGAAAACATTTTAATCCATTTTAACTACATTAAAAAGAAAGAAAGAAAGTCCAGTCCACATTTTAACAGTGTGTCATGTAGGTTTGGAATGAAATGAAAAATGTCACATCATTAAAATTTCCCACATTTCCCAGGATTATGGACAGACACTTTGATGTCATGCCTTTCCTGGTGTAAGGAATTTTGCATAGCTCAAAATCTCACTCAGGCTTCATGTCTAGGTCTTTGTCTGTTGATTTTTATTGCTGACATTTGATACAGTTATAAACAATCTAGAAAGGCAGCTGTTTATGCTACTGTATTTCAATCAATATTATTTTTTTTTAGTATTTTTTATGCGTACTCCACACATGTAGCATTGTATTCCTGTCATACTCTCTGATCTCATGACAGTAAAAGCATGTTCTTTTTGCCTCACAAGTTGGAACTGGGAATCAATGGAAGTGTGTTCCAATTGGATAATGGGTAGTTTAAGGATTGCTAACTAGCAAACTAATCTAGTTCAGTTAATAAACACCAGTATGACATTTACTTTGTGTAGAACATATTAAATTTATTAGACACTACAAAGAGGTGTAATTGTGTTTGGAATGACAGCTTCAGGGGCCATTTCTTCTTTAAACTTGAAAATTACAGTCTCTGAATACAATGGGAATGCACTATTAAAGATCACCCAGACCCATGCAAGAGAGCCAGAAATACAATCCATATTTTAACCCCTCATTCTCTCCAAATCACAGTAAACATGAAGCTGTACTTTGAATTGTTTAAACCATTATTTTGAACTTTTTCTTACCAGATTCTTTTCAGTCACTTGACACCAACAACAAAAAAAAGCATTCTCTCCTAAATAGACTGAACAACTTTAAACTGGTGTTAGAATGTTTGTGTATTTCACACATCCATAACCTGCCCTGCTAAACTCGCTCCATCTGCAGCTCTGGGACTTCACTGTCTGCCGGCTCGCTGCTGACTGAGACTGTGAGAGAGAGAGAAAATGTGCATGTCGACTTTTTTTTATACCTAGAAAATAATAAAATGAGTTGTGATGAGGCTGAAATGTCTACTGTTGATACATGAAGGATGCTTGTGTATGATAGGAAAGATCTTAATCCTATTTTCAGAAGAATTAGACAAATAAATGCTATGATGGTACATTTTTCTCTGCCCGGATAAACAAAAAGTGTGTAGTTTACATGAAAAAAAAACAAACAAAAAATGTTGTTCAATGGACTCGCTGCTTTTCTTAAATTGATCAAAGTTAATGACCATACCCACTTGTTTTTGATTAAGATATAAGGATACATTTAGATTTTCTGTAAAGTTTCCATCAGCAGCCACAGTTCAAACATCGGAGATGGAAAATAAAATCTGCAGTTTAGTTACTCAATTCTCAAAACTGTCACTTTCTGTTTTCTGGCATCGATAATGGCTCTGAATAATGCTTGTTTTTAACCGATTAATCCAGAATATATTTTTAAGGTATCATCAACTTAAGCAAGTGTAACTTTCATTTTGTGGCTAAAATCCTGTATGTTTTTTTCTGATGACCCTGACAGCTCAGGGCATGGGGAGCATGCAGAGCACTATCCTAAAACTGAGGTCTGTTGATCTCTAATTTAAAGTTTTAAATTGGATGTGACCAATCGGGTTTTTTCCATCTGACATAAATGTCACAAATTTATGTTGGATAAAATATCTCCAAAAAACTGTGACATTTATCCATCATCTACATAGCCCACCCTTTCATTTATGGTACTGCTGGAGTTGCCCACTGTAAATTAATTTGGTTTAAAAAAGATTTTGCTTTATAAAGTGTCCATCAACTTTCTCTCAACAGGGGTCAGACTTGGTACAGGCAAAGGATAAGATGGTTAAATGAAGTCTTCAAACCCTAGATTATGATTTGCTTATGATTAAACCCTAGAGTCATAATGTATTTGTTTTTTAGGTCATTTTAAAAATTTAAAATAAATCTGTTCTAAAACTGAAAACCTGGCCATCCTTATTTGTTTGTTATTATGTTTTGTTTTTTAAGTTGCTGTAGTCTGGGTGGGTTTATTCCCTTTACGCCATATTGTCACCTGACTAGAGTTAAGTGCAAGTACAGTTCAGGTCTTAAAAGTCATGTGTGTGACCCCTGTGACCCTTCAGGTTGACTGCTGTCAAAGGTGTCCATTCTCCTCGTCCACATCAATGTTCACCAGAAAACTGAACATTTTCTAGATTTCTGTGACCCCAAAAAGCAGAGGCTCTCAGTTTCTTATCGGCCAAGGACCTGTATAATATAACAAATATTACGCAGACCTCATGTATTTATTTTGGAATAATTACTTTCACAGTGAAGGTTATTTTTTTCCACCTTCTGTTCCATCAAATTTTGAGAATCTACTCACTGATGATGTCAAAAAAAAAAAAAAACAAACAAAAAAAAACATATTGTTAAGAAATCCCTATCTTTTCAAATAATGAAAGATTTTAAGTAAGTCCTTGGTGGAGGTCTGTAGTCTCTAAGTGCTTTTGTTGGACTATAAATTGTTGAATTTAAAGGTAATCTGTGAACCATCTCTGATTTGGTTGCTTCCAGAAACTTTTCATAGACCCCTGGCTGTGTGCCATTGGCCCCCATTTAATATGGGTCATTTGTCCAGACCTTTCCAGACATTTTAAGACGAAGTGAGTGTTAAACTGACAGATGTGAATTGCAGTTACATTTGAAGTGCTAATGGTTGCTTCAGCAACTTTTTACTGGTGTAACTCTGAAGAACATTTAACTTATGTGTATATACTGTATAGCATGTATGCTTTAGCATTAACTGTATATAAAAAGTGGATATAAAAATGGAAATGTCTGAAACCTGTTTTCTCTTGAGTGACCTTCAGAAGGCGACTCCACAGGTTTGTATTAGTCTTTAATAAATGTAGCCTGTCCCTATAGTTTCAGGTCTTCAGTGATTGACATCTAAAGGGGAAAAAGCTGAACCCAGGCCTTCAATAAACCAATGGGTGACGACATAGTGAGTTGACAGCAGTTGTGATCAACTGGATCCGTAGCAACATATAAGTTTCCTTTACATCTCCCAAAGCAAAGACTGCAGAGTTAAAATCTGGGCTGTACAGATTTTGAAAACTGAACTCACATTGTTCAATACAATTGATTTTTTTTTTTTTTTTCCTAACAGGAAACTAAATCCTCTTTGAGATTCAGTTACATAAACTACTGTTCTTATTCCAGTCTGGGCCAGAAATGAGCTTTAATCATCTGACCTCGATGTCTGCCTGTAGTTTCCCTCCCACTGCCTGACTGTGAAATTAAATCCCACCATAATGTTTCTTTCTCCTTGTAATGAAAAATGGCAATTACTGTTTGGCCTGGCTCCTAGCAGTGATGCTGCGAGTGAATCAGTGTTAAAACTCTTGTTGGCCCTGCGGTGGATTTAATCGAATGGTCACCAGGCTTGACTCAGCTGTTTACAAAAATTAGTCTTTTTGAATAGCAGTCAATGGGAAAATAAGCCTACTGGTTTCAGGTCTTCTTAATAGAACTTGATAGAAATGTTGTATAGTTTCCTTGATGCAGGTGACGCATGTGAAGTTCAGTTTGCAAAACAGTAGCATGGCAACAGCTACAAAGCAAATCTCAGAGCTTCTCAGATTCTCTCAGAAACTCAGATTCCTATGTATGACGTCACTACTTTTTGCCCCTTGTAATAAATGAAATCATAGATGAAAATATCATTTATCAATACCATTTCTTATTGCATATACTGTAGTTGCACCTGAAATTAAAGATAGCAGAGTTTCCACAGCATGATCAATATTTTGGAATCACAGTGCTCAACAACATTTATCCCAAAATATTCTATGCACTGTTACAACTGAACCATATTCCAGTCAGGAGAATTTACAGTGTTAAATGTTTGATTCCTGTAAAATCTGACAGGCGGCTTTGAAAAAGCACTGGTAGCATCACTTTGCATAATGACTTCCAATTTTATTAAATAATCAGAGTGAGTCTTATGAATATTTAAAGTTTATTAACTTTACAGACTGATGATTTGGCAGTTCACAATCTGCAGCTGTGCAGTGATCTCTTCATCAATGTGCAGGACATCTACTCTGCTGCTTCTGTCTCTCTTCCTCTGTCTTCACCATGTCTTCACATCTCTTCTCCCGTCAGTGTCTCACCCATATCATTCTCATGAATCCCCTATGTCTGACACATTTGCACCACAATATCCTCCTCAGCCAGTGCAGTGTGCAGAGTAATGAGGCTGATTTTCTGCTGAGACGTCAGAGGGGAGGAGGAGCAGCAGGAGGAGGAGCAGCAGGAGGAGTGAGTGTGACACCTCTGTGACAAGAACAAAACAAACATGGTGGGTGAACCTGAAATGAGAAGAAGATGACAGAGAGAAAAAGGAGTGAAATAACAGAAGAGAGATTTGAAATTAGTTTTATATTTTGTCTAACTAGATAGACAGATCAATGCATAGGTGAGCCACAAAATGGGTGATGTGTGTGTGTGTGTACACCTGGTATTCTTTACGTTGTGGGGACCTAAATCCTTTTTACATAGTCACATTATGAAGGCTTGTCCTCCTTATGGGGCACAAATCAGGTCCCATAATGTAAATTACTACATTTAAAGGTGAAGACATGTTTTAAAGTTAGGCTGAGGTTAAGGCTAGGGTCATTGTTAGGGTTGGGGCACTAGTAATTATGGTTAAGGTTAGAGTAAGTCTCCAGGAAATGAATGTAAGTCAATGCAATGTCCTCTGAAGTGATGGAAACCAGTGTGTGTGTGTGTGTGTATGCGTGTAAATAACATGTTCAAGTGTGGGTGTGTCTGTGTGTATGGAAAAAGAGTGGGAATACATGTATTGATTAACTGCCAGTGTTGCAGTCATGCTCTGTGTGTGTGTTTGTGTGAAGCCCTCCCCTTTGTATTATTGCTCACATTACATAACAGCCTCCACTGCAGAGGACGACCACTGCAGAGGAGTTCTGAGAACACACACAAACACGCACATAGATTTGAATTCTCTGTGATTTCCTCAGGTAGACATTAGAAATCACTTATTTGATGCTTCATTATTTACATAGAAAACATGATGCTTTTTATTTTAATCACTATAACAGTCATTATCAAACACTATCAGCATATAACAGTCTGTTATACTGTCTATGCCTGACACAAAACAACATTTAATGTCAGACTTTTGGACTAAAAGAGCAAACTAGTCTAAAACTGGTCTCATCTCTCATTTTTTAAACTGAGCCTGTAAAACATCTTCATAAAAGTCAGTGTTATATAAAAGCCTCATTATAAGGTAAAGGAAAATACAACTGTTCTTAATTTTCAGGTGATAATAAATAATAATAATAAAAAAAAATATCTATTTTAAATATTGTATTCATTGTCAGCTGCCATGTCCTATACATTCTACACCTTGGACCTTTTCAGATGAGTGAAGAAAAGATGTCCTCCTTTAGACGTGTGGAACGGTTCACTTCTGACAGCTGTGTGAAGAGAAAGCAGAGGCATCATTATCTGTGAAACTGTCTATTTCAAGGTGAAACTCGATGGTGTTTCATGCTGAGAGCACTTCAGATGGAGGGCACTGTGGTTGGTAACACTTGGGAACAAAGAGAATCTGCTGGTGTCTTTACTCAGTGTACGCACAGAATGGGATAATAACAACTGCATAAGTCAAACATAGGTAAGACGGCCTGGTGAAGGTACGACCCTGAAAGCCTTTATTTTTGGACTGAAGTTTGTAAACCTCACACACCCGCACCAAATTCCATAGTGATAATCAGCTATTTAAGTTCATGGAGACATTGTTGCTACTCTGCTGCTGGTAAGTTTCTGTCTCTGAGATGAATCTGAACAAATATTGTCAAAATAACACATTTGATCTTACTGATGGAGTCAGCTATGGAATAAAAACTCTTGTGTCCTGTGATTTGAAATCACAGTTTTCCTTTGGTGCAGGAGGTGGTGCTAACCACAGTTTAAAAAAAACGCCTAAACTATCCCTTTAATGTGTGGAAAATGGGCTTTATATCACAAATGTATACAGGAAAGTGTGTGTGTTTTAATGACTCTGTTACCTGGGAGGCACATGCCTTGTTGATCAGATACAAAGCATTAGGATGGTGCACCAGGTTGCTATGACAACATTCTGCGTAGGAGTTGCATAAGCACAGACTGGGACCCCAGTTACTTTGTTTCTCTCTCTCTCTCTCTCTCTCTCTCTCTCTCTCTCTCTCTCTCTCTCTGTGTGTGTGTGTGTGTGTGTGTGTTGAGGTTTTATTGGTCTATCATTATTTTTCTCTCTTGACAAACACTATTGTTTCACATGTTTTAACCTTTATATGACTAGGAATTTTGACCTGATGTGTTAATGTGAAGTCACTGCCCTGTTTTTCTTTCTCACTTTATGACTTTCCGTCAAGCTCTCTCTCTATCTTGACTCGGTCTCCAGCCCTTCGGTCAGCCTGAGAATTTGCTGATTGATGTTCATCACTGCACACACACACACACACAGCTCATTCACAGGAACATCTCATCACCATGACAATGAGCATCAGTTATTTATGACTGTTTGTTTTACTGACAGCAGGAAGACACATATGTGTCAAGTTAAATAAACAACATGGCTTCACTGACAACAACAGTATGGAAACCAGTATGAAACAGATGACTCTCATGCATTCAACAGGGAGGGGTGAGGGGGGGGGGGGGGGGGGGCGGATGAGAGAAAAGGAGGTGTTGGTGATATCATGGGGTTTGGTGATCAAGAGACTGCAGGACCAAAGGAACCTGCTCAACTGTCAACTGCCCAGTGCAGTTTCTACTTGGGCTTGCAATCCCAAGTAGAAAGAAGAAACAAGTCCAGCAGATGGCAGCGTTGCACCATAAACTGCACTTTGGTTCAACTCAACCTGTGAAAAGCCTGAAATGGAAAAAAAGGACTACACACTTTTTGATTTATTTAGTCTTTGAAAAACACATAGACAAGAAGACACGTGTGCTTCACCCTGAGACGCAGAGTTTAGTTTGAACCACGTCTGGTTTGAATCTGATGGGATCCTCATCCGTCCATCATCCCTTTATCTCTGACTGCTCTCTCCCTCCGCAGCCCTTCATCATGGTTTAAACCAGATCTTCAGCTTCCCCTGCTTCCCCTGAGGGGGGAAAAAAACAGATAATTTATGTTCAAAATAGGGGAAATAAAATCTTTACAGAACATAAAATACAAGGCTTTTGTAAATCAGCTATATACATGTATGTACTTCTAAAATGGCTTTGACCTCCAAGTAGTGCTTGTCAAAACTTTGAAAAACAAACTTATCTTAAATGGCTGTTTGGATTATTCGACAATTTTACTCAAAATCTCAGACTTGGGTTTGGGTCAGGTGACTGATGTTTGATTATGTTATATTTTTATAGTGTGCTGTAGTATAATTTTCAGTGTCCAAAAATTTGCTGTTGTATAAACAAGGTTTAATCACGGATTTACTCCATAATCAAGATCCATTGTGGTTTTGATGTCTGGCCAGCGCTTGACAAACGTCCAAAAAACAACGTGTCTTAAAATCCATTAGCAAAATGGATTAATCATTGAAACAGCTTTGGGTTCTTTTTTTTTTGTTCATTGTCAGAAATATGCTGTAACACAAAGGTTACCAACCCTGATCTACTCCAGATTCATTAAACTCCAACATGGTTTTGACCTCAATGCAACGCATGAAAGATGACCTGGACAATTTCAAAAAAGTCTGAACTTTGACTGTTAAAACGAGACCCCTGAAAAGATGCTCATTCACTACTTTTTAAGAAGCTTGTGCATTTGTCTTTCTCTCTTGTGATGTGGCTCTACAATCTAACATTCATCAGTTTTCTTTGGTATCATCTGGTAGAAAGTTATGGCTGACTTTGAACACAGGTTTGTTTGTTTTCTTGCTCTTTTCTTGCAGCAGTTTGTTTTGCATCATCTTTGTATTTCTCCTATATGTATCACTCTCCTCACTCTCCTCCTCCTCCTGTTAATGACATTCCAATCACTGCAACTTGTCCAGGTTATCCTAACGACTGTAAACTGCCAGTGAAATCGTCTGGTGCTTTTCTTTAACCGGTCTCATCCTGTGCAGCACTTGAGACAGTCTGTTTGTGTCTTTTGGTGTGTTGTCAACACACATCATAACAGTCTTAGCTTCTGTTCACTGCCTCCCTGTTCATGTGAGATTAGATTTTAAGATATGTTTTTGGGAGCACCTTAAAATCCTCCTGATAATGACATTTAAATCACTGTCTGTTCGTTGTTTCCAAGCTTCTCTCTCTCAGGTCATCAGGCAGGAAGGAGGACATGCAGTTTCACACTCCTCCATCTTTGACCTGGAAGCCCTTTCTTTGATCAACTCTCACTCACTCTCACTCATTTTCTACCGCTTTATCCACTAAGGGTCGCGGGGGGCGCTGGTGCCTATCTCCAGCTGACATAGGGCGAAAGGCAGGGTACACCCTGGACAGGTCGCCAGTCCATCACAGGGCCACATAGAGACAGACAACCATTCACTCTCACATTCATACCTACGGGCAATTTAGAGTGTCCAATTAACCTAATCCCCCAAATCTGCATGTTTTTGGACTGTGGGAGGAAGCTGGAGTACCCTGTGAGAACCCACGCATCACGGGGAGAACATGCAAACTCCTTGCAGAAGGCCCCTTGTTCCAACCGGGTTGTGAACCCGGGACCTCTTGCTGCAAAGGCAAGAGTGTTAACCACTACTCTTTGATCAACTATTGTGGTTAATTCATATTCTGCAATCTTCTTCATTTTCTTTGTTTTCTTTCCTCTTGCAGACCTCCACATTTGGCGGGTGCTTTGTTCCATTTTGCAGTGTCTTGGGTTACCAAATTGCTCAGATGTGACCCAAATCTGGCAAAACTTGCACCACTGTTTCCCATTCGTGAGGATGGACCTACAACTGTGAACCACGCACAGGCTTGTATTCATACATGGTCATTAATGCTGTTGTTACTGTAACCATCTGCCACTCTATTAGTGCTCTGTTAAATATTTAGATTTAGAAATTTCATTCTCAAATGTTGGAGATTAAAACATGTTTTCTTTTTAACGGATCTAGAGTTTTGGCATTGTTTGGTTTCATTCCTGTGTCACACGTCACGCTCATGACTCATTTAGAACCTTGCCAGATTAGGTACTAAAAAAAGCATGGAAAAACAGAAACAAATGAGTAGAGTTGAGCTGTGCCTGAGCCATGCTAGAACTGTATAGTGGGAAACTGCTGAAACATTCACTTTAGTGTTCAAATGACCTCTGCAGGTTTTTTACACTTGTGGGAGAAAACCAGACTCGCAGGGAGAAACTCCACATGGAAAGGTTCTTCCCGGGATGTGAACTGGCAACCTTCTTGCTGTGAGGCAACAGTGCTAGCCACATGTACATGTGGCCAGTTGCTGTATAATGATTTTGTCCATTTTTGGTTGTTCAGATTAAAACACAAAGTTGACAGACTTAAACATTG
Organism: Brachirus orientalis; assembly: GCA_016785285.1. Taxonomy (NCBI): domain Eukaryota; kingdom Metazoa; phylum Chordata; class Actinopteri; order Pleuronectiformes; family Soleidae; genus Brachirus; species Brachirus orientalis. The sequence goes on along the minus strand of JAFBJR010000201.1, from coordinate 882,171 downwards.
TTAAAGTTCTCTCAGAAACGCAAACTTGAATGGCAGGCGTATTCCGAGCAAAATATATGCATTTTTAAGTGAAAATGGAGTGATGTGGATGTGGCCTAAGAGAACCACGTCACTGAAATTTTAATAGTGGGATTTTCCAATGACAGTAGCTTTATCATTATATTAGCTACAGGCCACAGACACACATGAGGGAGGATTCAATCTAAAAAGAACAGGACATCCAAATCAGTGTGACAGAAACATAGGGAAATAGGGAATGTTTATATTATATTATACGTATTATTTATATTCAGGACACACTATACCAAAAATTACTTGTTATATATATATATATGATAATTGCAAATGACTTCTAAAGTTTCATTTTGATCATGTTTACGCTCACAGGTAACTTCTGAATAAATGCAGAATTTCTAGTTTTAAAAAGGGAATCTAATTCTAAAAGTTTTTTTCTTCAAAAAAAAAAAAAAAATAAAGTTTTGTATAGTGGGTCCCAAAATGAAGCTTTTGCCCTCGGCTACAGAGGAGGTCAATCCGGCCACGGGTTAAAAGGTTAAAAATGAATAAAAAATAAAAATAAATATAATGTTTTCTCCCTGTCACTGTTTAAAAATGTTTCTTTTCTTTGTTTTTTCTTTATTTTTTTCTCTGTTGTGTGTGTGTGTGTGTGTGCGCGCGCGCGCGTGAGTGTGAGAGAGACACCGTGCTGACGTAGGCAACAGGTTGACGGTGTCCTCGTGGCTGTCCTCTGCAGGCCTGCAGTTCTCTCCTCACCGCCGGGGCTCGTGCAGCCACTGAACCTCCCCGTGTCATCACACTCTCACTCACACACACACACACACACACACACACACGGAGCTGTCGCACGAGACCACTGCAGCAAACGGCTCGTGCTTCAGTGTCAGACGTCAACGGTGGGACAGAGAAGAGAGTGAAGAAGCCGCGGACAGACGGAGACTCACGTCCTCCAGGTGAACAAATGTGTTTTTGTTTCTTTCGTGATGACGGTTCTTCGATGATTTTGCTCTTTTAACGGCCGTAAAAGATTATTCACTGTCGAACGAACTGAAGAGACGTTATTGAATTGTTTTAGTCGTAAATCCAGCCCGTTGTTATCAGACGCAGTGGACGTATGTGTCGACAGAAGGCAGGTGAACGACATTAGTGTAATTAAGGGCAGTTAAATCCTCATTTACTGTCGTTTTTTAAGGGTTTTTGTCATTTATGTTCGCCACAAACACTGGCTGTTGGTGTTGTGATGCTGCTGCCGTTTGTCTTTGCAATGGAAGCTCATTAAAAGACACGAAAAGAAAAGGAAAACCTCACCTTGATAATAGGCTAAAGTTTAATGATAATGATCCAAATAAATTATTTTTTAAGTTTTATGGTAGGTTATATAGTTATGATTATGACTTTCTTTTCAACTTTTTAGCATAATGAATATCCATAATTTTTTTTACTTTCCCTCTCATAATTCTGACCTTTTTAACTTTTCCACCTTATTTCGATATTTTGTCCGATAATTCCATGTTTTGTCTCGTAATTATGACGTTTTATGTCATAATTTTGACTCAGAATGACATAATTTTTTATTATTAATTCTATAGGTTTTCATCTTCTTGGCAGAAATGGGTATTCTCAAGGTAGCCAACATATTTTGACTGGCATAAGCTGGATTTGAAACAATTTGAGAAACTGTACATATACCCTTTTTATCTTTGACTCTTTTATTTTTTGGGATTGTTGAAGATTTATAGTGACCCGTGCATAAGGTGGGAAAAAATAAATGCCAATACTCCTCTTATTCTTATGAGGTGTGTATGTCTGTCAGTATTATTCTATCATTGAAGCAATAAATTGGAAAGATCTTAAGTAAATAAAAGATACAAGAAGATCTTAGTTATCTTCACATCTATTTATTTAAATATTTAGTCTATATTAAAATATTTAAAACTGGGCTTTTGTTTCATATTCATATTTCGCTAACTTGTATATTTAGATTGTTAGAAATGTTAAAGATGTAACACTTCCAACAGTGATTTAAACTTAAAGAACACAGTCCTTTTTATTTGGTGTCCTGTTATGCTGTCCTCCAGGACACAATTGTGGCATAAAGTCAGTAAATATCAATATAACATTAGTGGAAAGAAGTGGAAACACTATTTAAAGATGTTGTTCTTTTTCTTATTTTGGCCCCTTTTAGGGGGTGCCGCGGCAGATCATCTGCCTGATAGATGTTTCCCAACCCTGGTCCTCGGGGAATCAGGTGTATTGAAGCAGGGCAACATCTGAAACATGCAGGGCGGTGTTCCCTGAGGACTAGGGTTGGGAAACACTGTGATAGATATTGCAGACCATAATAGTGAATAGGAACGATAACCTAAACAGAGTACTGACATCTAGCAAGATGTGCCAGTACACAAATTAAAGTGCTGGACCTCAAAATATTAAAATTAAAAAGTGGTGGTAGTGTGGACCAGACAGTACTGGCCAACATCAAGCACTGATGGTGACAGCACTAATGTAGTTCTATTTTTTTGACAGATAATAACAAATAAGTGTACAGACAGAAATAGTGTCTTGGCTTCAAAATGTCTTGTAAGCATTTTTGTTTGTCTGAGTTTTATGTCAGGACATTCAGTTTATATTCGACCAATTATCACCCGGCAATATTTTTATCATCATCACCACCACCATGTGGAGCAGAGATCAATGAACGTCAGTAACATGTGAAATGTATTGATGCTTTAGAGGGTCAGACAATAATCTGTGGTTCATATGTCGTAATACCTTTCTTTTGTTTGCTGTGGCCACTGACTGACTGTTATATGTGCTTTCAAGAAAGCTCTAGAAGCCTAGCCCTGCATCTTGAGTGGAGTTTCTTGTCCACAGGTACGTCTTATATCGCATAATGCTTAGAGCAGAGGTCTTAGACTCATCAGTTCCTTTTTTTTTTGATATTTACAAGTTCATATATTATTATTATGTACTGTTCCATTTCAAAGCAAACATTTATTTTAAAATGATCTGAAACATCATCACAAATGTTAATGCTATATCATGATGGAGTATTGTGATATATCACCCAACCCTACTGATTGTTTTTTGGGTTTTTTTGTTTTTTTTCACAAAAAAGTTGGCCTTTTTTGCTTTTGACTGGCTCCCTACTGACCAGACTTGAAGCTCATGTGGCCGCCAAGGTCAGTTGAGTTGGAGACCCCTGTTTCAGAGAATCAAATCAGCATATTCTTGCGCTGCACACAGGAAGCGACTCAATTTATGTTGAGACTGATGGAGGCAACAGTGCATTGTGCTAATAAAGTGAGGTGACTGCAAACAGGTTGGAGTTTGACTGAAAACGCCCACAAAAAGGTTCAAAAGGGAATTCCATTGCTCAAAAAAGCTGTTAAAATAAATCCTACAAACTAACCGTCACTGAGAGAGCTGTATTTTGAAGCGCTGAACTGAGCCAGGCTTTGAGTGAGCTGATGTGGCAAATCCTTCAGCCTAAAATGATGTATTGTTCCACAGACTGTAAGGAATTAATGTATAACTGAGGCACATGGAAGAAGAGATGATATGGTCATTTTCAGTGCACGTTTATGCACAGACAGTCTGTGTGTCTGTCAGATTTGTTAAAGTGCTTTTTATAGTCGATTTCAAGCTAACTCCAGACCAGGTTATGGTCACAACCAAAGCCTAGGTTAAAGGTTGAAACGACCACCTATATGACATGGAAAACTCTGGGTTTAGACTCAACATATCTCACTAATTCAGTAATGTGGCTGCATAATACAGAAGTTACAGTTTGATAGTGTTAGAGCTTGTTTTCAGATGAAGGTCACAGCATACAAATAAGATTACATGGTTACTGATCATGAAGACTTAGCAGAGGCAGAATAATGACAACAGAAAAAACACACTGCAGTTTTAAAATTTCACTAATTATACTTTTTTCAAATTGCCTGCTACCATGCTCTTTACAAGTTAATTAAATTGGTTTTATTACTGTAGATGAATATTCCCACAGGCTGACAGAGACCCAAGTCTAGCATTAAAAAGCTATTAATACGTCCTCTGATATAATTTTTCTCCATTCTTGCTGAGGCTGTTTGGGGTCTTTGATTATAATGGCACAATGAAAGCTGTTAATTACTGACTAATTATTTTGACTACATACTGTACATTTTAGTTTTAAGTTCGGTTGGTTGTAACTCAAAGTAAAAGGAGTATAACATAATAAAAAGACAATATTAAGCCTATAACATTTAACATAACATTTTTAAATACCTGGACCATTGGTTATGATACATTTTTTTTAAACCTGAACTATGAAATTTTACTTTCTCACACTAAATTGTTTGTGCTGTTTCAATTCTGACTTAAGAAGTTTGCAATTTAAATGTGTGGGTTTTTTTTTTTTTGCCCAGTCATAACAGTACAGGGAATCTGATATGACTTATTTGGTTTGTGGCATGCAAGTGAATTCATTGTTAATGTGCGGATTATATGGTTAATAAAAACCTTCGTTCTCCAGTTTTCACGTTTGTCAAAATAAACGTGTTGCCCTATTTATACAAGACAAAACGCATGAATTTCTGTTTAGAGGCAAGTTCCTGACAGTTAATTTTCATGACTTACAACACATGACCTGGTGCTGTTTATTGCTGAGACAGCCTGTGCTTTTTTTTTTGTTTTTAAATTCAAATCCCTGGATTATGTTTGGTGCCTGTTGTTGTTTGAATAATCTTTGCCAAAACTGCAATTGTTTTATCCCACTTCAGGCTTTGGAAGTTTGATTTTTAATTCTAGCAACTAAAAAGTGTTTGGTTGTTAGTGACAATGTTGTAGTATAGTTTTTTTTCTGTCTTTAAAATCATTGGAGAAGACCCATTCATGCATTGTGGACATGAATATTTTTCCTATCACAAAAACTTGAAGGTTTAAAAAATGTATTGCCATGTTAAGATGTCATTTTGCTCAGTCTGACTTCACCACATCAGCACGTGCCTGGCTGGTTGTACAGTTGTTAGTGTTTGTGTAATGAGTGAAAAGCAGCATAGAGCTGAGTGATCTGGATACAAAGAGCTGCATTGTTTTATGTGCACTGTCTCCTCTGCTCTCTATCCCTCTTTCCATCTATGCATCTACAGTAGTCTCTTTTTATTAGTGAGGGGCCTACAGATATGCAGGGACACACTGTATATCTGTGCTTTTGTTCATGTGTTAAATGTGACAGAGACACAGTCTGTCCTCTTTATAGAGTTAAGATAAATACTGATATTAATCATATGTGAATAGTGGCAGATAGTTTTTAATGTAAGGAAATGTCTAATCTGTTAAGAACAGCATGTGCAGGGGTCTGTATCAGGGAGTCAGGATTTGTCTTTCATCTCCTTCAGTGTTCAGTGTATTTTGCTGCATCATATTTTCACATTGAAAAACAGATGGAATCACACATTGAAACACACTGCAGCCTCCGTCTCTGCATTTTGTATTCTGTGCTGCTGTTGCTGTTTTCCACCTCCTCCCCGGTTTCACTCGGCCAGTCTGGGGCCAATTACATCATGCTCCAGGTTCTGCTGCTCCGCATAAAGACGCTGCACCACGTGTCTGCATTAACTGGCTAATTTAATTATTTCTCGCTTGTGTCATTTCACGTGCGAACCGATAATAATGTATGTTATCTTTATTTATCCGCTGTAGTCCCAAGATGCAACAATGTTCCTATTTACTTATATTAAACATTGTATTTTAAATCTAATGCATGTTGACATCATTCTGACTCGGCTCTCACCTTTTGCACATTTATATAACTAATACAGCTTTACCCAGGGGATCATGAAAGTTTAATCTAATCTTGTGCATAATCACGTCCTGAAACCACAGACGTGCAGTGCCTGGTTTTAAAGAGCCCATGCAGCAGCACAACTAGGTGATTTATACATACTGATGCTGTTCAGAGAGTTAAAGGGCCATTATGATATAATCTTCACATCAGACATGTTACATGTCTCTGCTAACATGTTACTTGAGTTAGTCCTGTTTGCTCCACTTACCTTTTGTTCCCACGTTATGTTTTGTCCCTCTTTGTCTTGATAAGAGGACATGAGACTGAGAGATGTTAGTTACTTTAAAAACACAGAATTTAAAATGTGTGTTCACTGTCAGTTAAAAGATTCCACATAGGCCAATTAGACAGACACAACCCAAAACTTATTGTCCTTATGAGTCCAAATTATATTTACTATTCTTGATAACCACTCAAAGTAATTTACACTACACTTCACACACACACACCATGTCATATCTGTTTGTATGCTGCCATCGTTTTAGGAAACACTAGTTACTCACAAGAAGCAACACTGGTAAAAAGGTGTATCTGGAGTGTCTGCAGAGTGTAGAGAAGCCCTTTCTTCTCCATACTGACCCCATACTGTTTGCATTGACAGCGGACCCTCAGTGGTCAATTCATTTTGGACCTAAATATTGTCAAGTCCTTCACTTGGTCAAGTAGAGGAGAAACAACAGACTTTATTCAGTAAACTCCTTCTCTACTGTCTCCTTTTGGAAAAGTAGATCAAGGCTTGTGGAAAGTGGAACAGTTATGAGCATCACCCATTTTCTTATTTGTCTGGGTCAGGAGCAGATATTTTCGACCAGTGATTCACTGTGTGAACAAAATGTTCACTGGTGACTTTTAGTTCTGTGCAGTTGCATACAGCTAATTCTAATGACATTTTACAAAGACCCACCCCCAGGAACACATAATAATTATATATAATAATTTTGTTTAGTCTTTATTTCTATATTCTGTAGTCTATAATAATTCCATGTAGTAATATTTAACTTCTGCAGAGATCAGACAGATTATATTCACCTTAATGGAAGCTTCAATTTCAACCCTACACTTATTTAATTAGAATGAAATTTCATGGGTAAGTTTATGATCCTGATGAAAACCTAATGGTGCTTTGATAATGTCTGTCAACAGGTAATTTGTACCGTTTCCCTTTCCAATGACGTCAGAGGTCACAGTACAGTAGTGCAGGAGCGGAGACCAGTGAATCTTCAGCAGGCAGGAAGTGAGGACTAAACATTTGTTTCCCAAGTGAAGGTATCCTGCTGTTTCTATTTTCATTTGAACCATTTGCTTTTCTTCATTTTATTGTGTAAAGACAAACTCTGAAATGTGGTTAGGTGAATGTCCAGCTTTAGCGTGCCTCCTGTCTGAATTTACTATTGTCTCTTTTTTATGAGACTTGAATCATCATTTAGAAAATACACCCACAGCAGCAGTGGAACATATCTGACAATGTCGTTGACACCTCAGCTCTGTTTTCACTAAAAACTGAAAACAAACCAGGAACATTAGGTATTGCACAATATTTAGCACATTCTGTAGCCATTGCGTAACTGAAATCAAGTTCAAATCTGTCTGAGACATTTAGTACTTAATAAAAGTTCTTTTATTCACGTTATTTGAGAATTTATCACTAATTAGGAAATCATTTAGATATTTTCACACGGGCTGACCAGGAACTTTTCTGTGGTGGTTTTGTATATTAAGACATGTTCATAAGTATTTGAAGAGAAAAGCTTGAGCAGACTATGTCTCCATCTGTAAAGAGCTGGCTGAAAAAAAGTCGATGCAAGACTTGAACTGGCCAGTGTCCAGAAGGTGTTCAAAGTTCAGAGAGAAAGAAGGAACATTGACAGATGGACAGGGAAATAAGTGAGTGACGATGAAAGAACTGAAGTTAAGTTAATTAGTTACATGAGATGATGAGTGAGATATGAAGAGTCGGCATGTCGTTCACCTTCAATTTTAATTTAATTTTCCTTTGTTTCTCTTTTTGTGTTCTCTTTTCCTTTTTTATCTGTGTCCCCATTTCATTGACAGTTTCTCAGCCTAAATTTTAGAAATGTTTCTTCTACCTCAGGAGGGAGGGCTCAGGGAGTCTTTAAGTGTGTCACTGCTTTGTTCATGTCACCAGCTGTCAGACATCTGACCCACTTACAGACAGTGCAGACCCATAGTTTGTCATGAAGGGAAAGAAAGTGCAGGTGGCATTTTTGAAAACACTTGACAATTTCATCATCAATGATTTTGCTGCTTCATTTCTTTGTCTATCAATTAATGGCTCTGAAAATTAAAGAAAATCTAAAACCTAAGAGTAAGGATTTGTAAAGCACAAATTAAGTAGCTGGATAATAAAAATTACCAAAATAATTGATTTATGATCAAAACTGTTCAGTAATTTCTGACTGCTGATAGACTAATTGATTTCAGTACTAAAACACAGCTTGAGCAGCTGAGCTTGTGGACAACACAGTTATACCTGCAGAGTGAAGGAGCTTCCAGCACCATCACCACCACACAGAAAGGAAACACGCTACGCTGCGATGCCACATATCCATTATGCCTCTATTTGGATGACGGACTGTTCAAAATCTTAGGGTACATACACAGTCAAATGTTTATGTGCTGTATGTATAATTCTGACGTGTGCCATTATTACATTCAACTTGTAATAATTGTGGACTTATTGATGTTATGTTATGTGGTATATGGATGTGATATTTCAATTTCCCAGCTTGTTATTAATAAAGTATCAATCAATCAATCAATCAATCAAATACATTCACAGTGTGAAAATGTAAAAGCTCCTGTTGTTTAATCATCCACCAAGGAGTTTGACTTTTTTAACACCAACAGTCAATATTCCAATGAAATGTGTAATACTAGCAATTCAGATGTAAGTGTCTCTGCTGTGACCTGAGTAACAGCCTCAGATCAGTGCTCATGGTTTAAACAAACATGTCCCCACACTTTATGACACCAGCACCTGCTCAGTGAGGAAACCGCTGTCAAGATTCGGGTAAACGGCGCTGTGAGGTCACTTGTCATATAATATTAAACTTAATTAATTAAAATTCAAAAGGAGCAGGTACACAAACTGTAAGTGTGTATATAATTTTATGAAAGCTGGTAAATTGTTTCAAAATTTGTTGGACAGAGCACTGTTTTAAAATACAAGAAAACAAATATGTGTCCTCTTGAATAAATGTTTTGAGATGAAACTGTTTAATATTTTGAATACTTAACTCAAAGGAAGTTTTCACTAGAAGCTTCTGTATGCTCACTCTAAACTGAGTATGAGTAGAACATGAGGTAAAAAAAGGGATTAATGTCACTCTCAAGAATATGTATATTTTAGTGTGCTTAGATGACGCATGATGGTAATTTTTCTAAAGTTTCCACTCAAGTGTCTTTTATTGCTCCATCTGCTTCGTTCCTGTTATGTGTTCACTCCGCCTTCCTCCATTCTTCTCACAGCAGTTGTAATAACAGATCTGATGTCATGGTTGCCATAGCAACGTGCTGGTTGAATCACCCAGGTCATTTAATAGTAGCGACATAACAGACAGAAAAAGGAAATTAATGTAAATTACATGGTAGAACTGAGCTAAACGGATAAATGATTTTATAAGTCAATAAAACCACATGTAACTACTTGGTGTTTAGTGCAGCTCACAGAGTAAAGCAGAGTTCTTTTAAAGCTGTTGAAAAGCTGTAAATATAAAGGATGCATGTCTTAATATATAGTATGTCTACCTGTAGAGGTGTCGTGGTTCACTCATGTCACAGTGTTAAATCTCTATCAAGTGGTTAAATGGCTCAGCTGTGATAGTTAGTTCAGTGATACTCTGCCACTGTGTTGTTTTTGTTATCTAGTTTTGACCAGTAGAAATCATTTTTAATAGCTACATTTGATTAATTTTTCCTTTTCTTATTCCTCCCCTCTAACAGTTTTTTAATTAACAGTTTAGTAATTAAACCCACTTCAGTATTTTGAGACTGAGACAGTGTGATTCTTTATGGATCTGTTACGTCTGTCATTTACTGTGATGTTATGTCACCAGAAGAAATTCTGCATTGATGTCTGCTCAGTTTGCTTCATTTTGAATAGAAGAGAATCAGCACGACAGGGGACTCACCATCTGTCAGGTTAACCCACACAGTTCCATCCTATTACACACTGTACATACACCGACTTGTACATACACTGACTTAACTCGATGTTACCGCATTTTTTCGCCCTGAACCCACAAAATAATGGTTTTAGAGACTTATGGGGATGCACGTGAAGGATATTGATGAGTGAGTTCTAAAACAAAATAATTGTCACCAGTGTGCACAACATATAAAAGAAACCAAATAGTTTTGTATGAGATAAAGATCACATGAATATTTGTATTTTCTGGGTTACTTTAAGCAGGCCACATGAATAAAATCAGAACTTTCTACATCTCCTCTCTCCCTGTAGGTGCAGCAGCCACCGGTCCTGCCTTTTCTTCCTCCATTCTCTCTCTGTCCTCTCCTTTCCTTATCCTTCTTCTCTCACTTTTTCTCCTCTTGTTCACTGTCTATCTCTGTGATGCCGGGCTGTGAGTTGAGTATCAGCCCATGACCAGACTGAAGCTGGGGAAGCTAAAGGTGGTGCGGCGGCAACTGCTGCAAAGGTACAGTACAACATTAAGTGATATACCAACATGTCTAATACTACTCGCATTAGTGGTTGCTGTGGAAACTGTTGCAGTAACATTTAGAATTAAGTAGCAGTTTCTTTACATTTCAGACAGATACATGTGTGAATGACATTCTAAGGTAACATGTATGTGTGTACTTATTTGATTTGTTTGTGATTGGATTTACACCAGATATGAACACCAGCCATTTGTCTCCTGTCTGGCCGGACTCTATGGTTGCCAATGGAGACGATACCAAAGAGCCAGAGCCCAACCGGGAGAATGCTGCTGCAGCAAGGTGCACACACACTCCCTCACACATGTACATGGACACACATGAGGACCTATAGAGTGTGTTGACTCTGATTACTTTACTGATTGGGCAGAGTTTGATTCTCCTGCCAGTTTTCCTCCGTCCACCCTGCTGACTCTCCTGCTCACTACTTTTTTTCCTGAAAATATGTCAGCACATACAGTGAACAGGATATACTTGTCAGCTGGTATCAAAATATACTGCTTCCATATGCTCTGTGTAATGTGACCGCAATTCTCTCTGTCACTTAGTGTAAAATCAGCATGTTGCCATTTGCCTCTTAATTATGATAAGCTAAATCCTGTAAATATTGTGCATGTTTATTTTGACTAAAAATGTATAAATGTGACGTTTTTAAACATTTTATTTGGCTAAGTGCACTTTAAGATGAAGTTGTTGATGACTGAAATAAATAACTTGTGTATATGTTACAGGTGGAGTGTGGAAGTTTTGGCCTCCTGATTCTCACCTTCTTCCTGAGTTTTGTTTTCCTGTATTTCTGGAGTGAAGCTCAGAATGACTACAATGACTTTGACTGGTTGGTTACACAAACACAACATTCTGTGAATGCATTTAAAAAGTATGATTTATGACATTGTTTTTATCATATTTTTCATGTGCACCTTCAGGTTTAACTTTGGGACTCTTGGCTTCTGGTTTCCCTGGTCTCTGGTCCTGCTGGTTGTTGCTGCTGCTCTCTTCACATACATCGCTCTGCTACTGGTGTGCACTTTTGGTGACAAATATAAGACTTATTTAAATACAGAAAAAATACTGTAGATTCAGAAGAAGTGGATGGTGAGTTTGTGTCATTTGTTTATCTTAAGTTCAAATTTAAAATCTGCAGAGACATTTTAAAAATAAAAGAAAGCGTTCAAAGATTGTTAAAAAAATTCTCTAGGTCAGTAAGAATATTTTTTCTTCTAGCCATAACCTACATCCCCAGAACATTTTAGCATTTAGCAAAATCTGTCTTTTACATTTTGAGTTTTGCTGTTCACAGAAAATACAAAATATAGTCATGGCCAAACACATTAACACCTTGGTGTAGTTAAATAAGAATGGTGCTTCTGGATGGCTGAAAGTATTATGTCTAATTAATAAATTCAGGAGCAGAATAGTTAATGTCTAAATCTTGTTCAGGTGCTGGCAGTGTGTCTGCTTTCTGAGGGTCAGAGGCTTTACCTTCACTGGAGCCACAAGGTACATATACTGTAGTAAATATAAATTTAAATACAACCGTAGAAAAAAACAAAAAAACACTGACAATTCTTTGTATTTTTCTGTCCTCTTTTTGTTAGACTGGCATTGTTGTGACATTGGCATTCTCCGTCATAGCCACTGCCATCCTGTCTGACCTCTGGAGCAAAGAATGGAAGACGCTGCTCCTGTCTCTGCAGGTTAGTCAAGAGCCAATCACAGGAGAGAGTTGCTGGTTTTTTATAAAAAAAAAAAAGATTTAAAATTCTAAATATTTCTACATTTCTATGTTCTCTTATTATCATGTAGGTGACTGCACCTTTCCTCCATGTGGCTGCAGTGTCACTAATGGCCATCCTCTCCTGGCCAATAGCGTTACACTTCTTCCGTATGAACAGAAGAGGTAGGTTTGCTCATGTCCAATCCAAGACAACTTTATTTATAAAGCACTTTAAAAACAACAACAGCTGAGGCAAAGTGCTGTACATTAGAGGAGAATAAGATAAACTACTGAAACATACTAAAAGATAGACAAAACATAAGACACTGTTGATTGTACTTATGTACACATATATACAGTACATCCATGCAGCAGATGAAATGGGCTATATGTGTATTCACGTTGTCAGCTGTGTAATAGTAGACGTGAATTAATGGTTTGACTCTCTGTCACAATTCCCAGATAAGTGTAGGTCATTATGGAAAAAGTAAGACAAAAATGCTTGCAGTAAATGTGTCCTTTCTGTTATGTTCAGAATAATAATCTCAACAAACTTTTGTGATCACTTTTAGTCTAGGGCACCACACAGGCAAAAACATGTTTGAGAATGAACAGAAAGACAGACTCTCATGTTGATAAAACCCTTTAAATATACTGTAGGAAAGAATAAAGACTGGACGACATTGTTGATGTAATGGCTTATTTCTGTATGAAAGTGCAAGGTCTCCTCTCCAACAGCTTCAGTTGTCATAGTGATGAGCTGCTCTGCCGCATACTCCTCAGCAGTGTGACATGTGACAGACATGAGTTCTCCCTATTATCCATCTCTGTCTCTCTATTTCTTTGTCTCTCTCTTGGCCTGTCTCTCTCAGAATGGCTTTGACCTCTGTGGCTCTCTGTCATTCCTCTTCTCTCTTAGTCTCCATGGACACTGTCCCATATTGCCATGGTGATTTAGCCAGTGAAGTGATGCTGAGTCATGTCTGGGGGTCTTTCCCGGCAGGAAATATTAGAGAGAGAGATTTGTGAACAGGATGCAGTCTATCACCTATTTACTGCACTGAGATAAACTCTCTCATTTTCTTTCTTCCTCACTTTCTTCTTCCCTGTCTTTATTGTCAAGATGCAACTGTGAAGCTTGTGGTTTAGTCTCATCTTTATGGGAGGATTTACTCTCTGATCAGGCAGCTGTCATTCTGTCTGTTTTCCATATGGCTGCTGCTCAGCACCACACCAGACCACCATTTTGAGATTATTAACGAATAAATTCTGATTTCTACACTAGGATCCACTAATTTACTATTGTTATCTGTATGATGGATTAGCTGTTTCATTAAACAGTGTTTAACTTTTTGCATTGATGAAATGATTCAGTGTGATGATAAAGCTTATACTAATGCATCTATAAACAGATTCTCATAATCAATTTTTATCGGGTCAAGATGTAAAATGTCTTGTCATTGCTCATAGAGGTGAGAGTTAACAAGAAAGAACAGAATGTTGAATTAATTTTGTGTGTAGTGACTAAAAAGGTTGTGATTTAGCATCTTTTTGTTGTTGTGTGCTCTTCAGTGCGTCGGGTGGCTGTCCTGGGTCTTTTCTTGTCTGTGTTGTTCTCTCTCTACCTGGTCCCACTGGGAATGTACTCACCCTGCATTAAAGAAGCAGGAATGCTGGGTCCGGCCCCAACACTCATCGGACACAGAGGTGCCCCAATGGTAAGGCTGACCTGAAACATAACGTGTGTACCTGTCACACTTCTGTGGAAAGCCTGTATTTATATCTCAGCCATATTCTCTGTTGGTTCTGATCATATTTTCTGATCACTGAGTTGTTTGTGGCAGCTCATTGTTATTTATCAGTTTGGGAATGTTTCTTTCTCACTCTTTGTGTGTTTGTTTGTGCATTCACGCATGCACTGTATGTGTGTGTTTGTAGCTTGCTCCTGAGAATACTGTGATGTCGTTTGAGAAGGCAGTGGAAGCTGGGGGAGAAGGACTGGAGACTGATGTCAGCATCAGGTATTTACTCATTTCACCTTTTATGTGTTTGTTTTACAATTTATTATAGTTATAATTTATAAAACTACTTCTAATAATAAAAATGTTCACCAATGCTCATCACTGTCATGGCCAGGGTAGCTTATTAAACTCAATCTTGAGTTGCATAGCTGGATAAGAACAACTTATCCTGATCATTTATTTATGCCTTTTGGGAGCATAAATGACACATCTTACATCTTTAGACAGTCTCATAATATCTAAACAACTTAAGAACTTAACGGTGCAGTGTGTAGAATTCCACACTTTTATTAAAGCTCTGAAGTCATGTTTAAAAGTGCAGCTAAATGTTTTTAGTCTCAACCACTGAATATTAAGATGACAAGGAGACTGTTTACACTGGCCAGAAATATGGTGAAAATAAAAATTCAACCTCAATCCGCTTGTAACATTGGAAACTAAACTACTAAAGAGGTAACTTTAATATTACTTATTCTAAAGATTATGAAATACCTTTCTACCACAAGCATGTGTCTTGAAAGCACCTTAATTTCAGCTTCCATACCAACTCCAATAGTTTCAACATAACTCACCATGTTTTCATGCTGTGTTTTGAGGAGCACTCGGCCAACAACAGTGAGTCAAACTGGAGTCCGTGCCTTGGTGCTAAATACATAGATCAGATGTTACTGTGTTGCCCTCGGTGCAAAGGTGATTAGTGCCATGCAAATCCAGTTAGCCATCAGCTCTCCCTTTAGTCCACGGCCAGTGAGTTGGCATGCGGAAAACAGAGGGATTAGCAGCTTAGTGTATCCCATGGTACTAGTGACAATGATGTAATAGTCTGTTAATACCTGTGGTGTAAGAATGATATGTGTGTGTGTTTCTGTTATTTCATTTTGAGATTGTTTTTATTTTAGTTCAGATTCACTTGAAGCAAACACAAATGCCACAGGTTCTTCCAGACCAAGTAATGGTAAACCACTCTTAACACTAATGTCCCTTTAACGTTTAAATAATGGATGTCACTCATGTGATTAATCAAGATGACAGGCTCATGTGGATTTCACTTTAAGCGATAGATGTCTGCAACCACACAAGTGTTGAGGTATTAAAATATAGTTTACTAAAGTTATGGTTAAAAGCACTGGAGGATCAAGTGCTTTCATAGACTTGATTGTCCTTTGTCTCTGCTCTTGTGTTGACTCTTGTATTCTGTTTGTAGTTATGACGGCGTTCCCTTTCTAATGCATGACTCCACTCTGAGGAGAACCACTAATGTTGCTGAGGTTTTCCCAAATCGAACTCATCATGATGCCTCCATGTTCACGTGGGCTGAACTGCAGCAGCTGAATGCTGGCGACTGGTTCTTATCGGTAAGACCAACAAAAAAACTGTTTGCTCTATGTGAATTTCGCTCTGAAAAGAGAATGATCTAAACAATGACCTGCAGACTGTTTTGTTATAATCTGAGAAAGAGATAGTACTCAAGTGATTATTATAGGCTTGCAATGATTAACATTAATTAATCTATTGTCCGTTTTCTGTTAATCTATTGTCTATATTATAATCTCTGATTTGTCAGCCTCCTAAATGTGATGTTTTTTTACTTGCTTTATCAAACAAACCAGAAAAACAAAATACATTTTGTGAAACTGTAAAACATTTTATGAAGAACTAGAGCAGTGATCAACATTTTTCATCATTCTTCACCATTTTTTTTCACTGAACAAAAATTGATTAATGGAAAAAAATAATCAACAAATATAATCATTAGCTGCAGAACTAGATAGAAACTACATTTATTATTTAACCTTATCTTAATTTTTTTACATCATGCTTCTTTCAATTAACAACAAGAGTTTGCCTGGTTGACTGAATCTCAACATTCAAACATGGAAATAAAAATGCCAATTTTTTAATTTATTTTAGTTTGAATTTACAAAATATCACAGTGTGCTGTAGCTTTGTTTTATATTTCATGATGACTTAAAAAACATCATCAACATCATTGTCACAGAGGGATCCATTTGGCACAGTGTCCTCCCTCTCTGAGTTGGACCGCTCCCGGGCCCAGAACCAGTCTGTTCCCTCACTGGCCCAGTTTCTGGATGTGGCGGCTCGTAGTAGTCGGCTAGTGCTGTTTGACCTGCGTAGGCCACCATATGGACATCCTTACAGTGAGTCATACATCAACACCACCCTGCAGGTGGTGCAGGTGCACATCAACTCCTCACAGGTAACTCTAACTCTAAGTGTTCTAATAGATATTTAGCCCAAAAGTGGTGTAAAATTTTACTATAGAATCTATTTCTGAATTTGTATGTGATGTTATTACTTGATATGAATGGTGACAACATTTTTACTTCTGGCCCTGTGTAGGTTTATATCCTAACCGTGCATTTAAATATGTATGTGTGCTACTTAAAAAGCCCAATACCTGTTCTTATTTTTAATGAAACTGATGAGTTTCAATTTGACAAATTATTTCAACATTGTTTTATTAAACATTAAGTGTAATCTTAATATTCTGACCTTTGTAGTGTCACTACAAAAGTAAAGCAAATGGAAAAATTAGCAATTGTGTTTATTAAAATTCAAAAGACATAAGAGCTTATTTTTATTTGGCTACAGAAGTTAGATGCCCTACTGCATCTTCTCTTTGTGTGTGTTTAGGTCTTGTGGCTTCCATCTGAGGACAGGGACTTGGTCCAGGCCATCGACCCAGATTTACAGCAGACCTCTGGAGTAAAAGCTTCTCTTCAGGAGCTGACAGACAGCCACATCACCAGACTGAACCTGCACTACAGCACCATGTCTCAACAACAGATCAGGTTAATGCACACACACACACACACACACAGGTTTCCATGACTTCAGAGGACATTGTATTCATTGACATACATTTTCTATAGACTTACTCTAACCTTAACCGTAATTACTAATGCCCTAAACCCTGACCCTAACCTTAACCTAACTCGAACCTTGACCTTTGTCCCCATAAGGAAGACAAGGAAGACAAGGACAGATTTAGTTTCCCACAACATAAGGAATACCTGGTACACACACAATCACTTACTTTGGAACACTCAACAATCATGAATAAAATCAATGTAACAATGACTCATACACAAACTAAAGCAAATGTGTTTCAACTTTAATGATCAGTGATTGTTTTTTTATTTTACCCTCATATAATCTTGGGGTTTTTGACCGGCTTTTCATCTTTTATTTTATTTTTTTAGAATTTTGTCTGTCTCAATGCATATGGCATGAAATTCGCTAAAGGTTTGTATTGAAGGTTTTGACTTCTGTCCCTAAAATACAGTGTGTTAAACAAATATTTACATTCTTCACATTCAGTGTCACATTCTGTCATGAGAATATAAAATCACATTTCATGTTAAATTCAGAAGCTCCTGCCTCAAATACAGTTTAGCCCTCATCTTTTTTGTATTGGTTTAATTTTCCTTGTAATCCAGTAGAAGGCAGTGTTGTATTATAAATGGACAGTGGAAGATTATTCAGAAAACATGGAAAAGAAATAGATAATTTTGTTTTATGATCAGCACCAGTGTCAGTTAAAAAATTAAGTTGAAAAAAAAAACAAAAACTAATTAACAAAACTAAAAAACAAATTAAAAATGTATCCATTGCAAGAAGAAATTGTATTATGTTTCATAACAGATTTTAGCTAGTCTCCATTTTATGAACTTAAAGTAAATACTGCTATTTTTTGCATGTGGATTAATGGAACTGGTTTGAATTGATTTTCTCCCAACATGAAACAAACACCATGAACACAAATTGAAAAAATGAGAGGAGATCGGAAGGTTAAGGGCATGTGGGTGTGAAGTTCATGGCTGAAGTTAGTGGAGAGAACCAGGAGAGACAGGAACAGAGGAAAGGAAAACCTTGGCAAAGAGACAGTTATTCATTAGTGGAGAGAAATGCTTTGAGGAGAAGCAGTGGAGGAGGCACAGATGGGAGATGGTAGATGAAATCTAGTGGAAGGTTAGAATGTTGACAATAGAACAAGAGAAAAGAAAGGGAGGCACTGAAAAGAGGTGAGAAAAATAACCGAGTGACTCACTCACTGTCAGTTTTTTTTTTTTTTTAACAGAAATAGTTTTTCCCTTGTTAACATTGATTTATATTCAGTGATGTGTCATTGAAACAAGAGACTAACAACTTTGATGGTTCTGTGTTTGTCGCCTGGTTGGATGAATCATGTTTTATTGTGTCATAAACACTTTACTTGTTGCATATTGGTTTTATAATCAGAGAATAGAAAGAATGTGAGCAAACAACTACTAGCAAAATACAGTAACAGCATAGCAGCTTCTATAAACCCATTCATAGTGCATTTATATCCATACAGTGGTGTAATTATCATCGTTTTGTATCTCTCCCTCTCTCTCTCTCTCTCTCTCTCTCTCTCTCTCTTTCTCTCTCTCTCCCTCTCCCCCTCTCAGTAAGTACCGGTCAATGAACATCAGCACTAACCTGTATGTGATCAGTCAGCCGTGGCTCTACACTCTGGCCTGGTGTGCAGGAGCTCAGTCTGTCACCACCAACTCCATCCACATCCTGTCCAATATTAACAAGCCACTGTTCCTCATGGTGAGCACGTCCATGATGCTGTTTCCTCTGCTGAGTCTTCTGTCCTCACTCTTTGTCATGTGTAACGGGGAAATAAAGCATCTGTTTCGTTGATAACAAACAACAGATGCCAAGTCAAAGACAAATAATAATTTTATGAAACTGATAACAAAGACATTCTCTTTTGTAAAGTGTGAGATATTAACAAAGTATATTTATGACTGTATGTTAGTTCTGGGTGGATCAAAAGATAATGGAACTAAACAACAAATCCAATCTCCTTATGTTTTCTCTGTCCGCATGCCCACATTTTAAGGTGGGTCTTGTTTATTTTAAGCAATGATCACATTAGTCTTGAAACAGAATCAGTGAAAAGGTTTGATCAAAACTTTCTCCATTGAAGAAATAAAAAATTCTTAACCCGAGCCAATCAGAGTAAAGCTACATCCACACTATGTTTTTATTTAAACATTCATGTAGATTCACCTGCTGAACATATTACCCCCGAGAAGTTCAAATATGGTTCTGGCTGTTCATTTTTGCTCCCTGATTGGTTCTTATCAGCCACAACTTGACTGTCAACTGTGAACACAAAGCTCCTTTAACTTTCACTTTCACTTACTCATCAGTCTAATTTATGCTGTGACTTTTTACCTATAGTTTTTATATATATATATATATATATATATATATATAAGTACTTTTTGAAGCTAAGCAAGCTTCCTGAATAGTCTGAATAGTGATTTACATAGATTAGTTAAAATCAAATCAATTTTATTTGTTTGAAGGGTGTGAGTGAAAAGAAGAATGGAAAGGACAGAATATAATGAACATAAAGGAGAGATAGAAACCAGTAGCATTTCAAAAATCAATAACATTAATCACAGCTATCATCATTATCTTTATCATCTTCATCATCTTGTCCAGGGTGTGACATCATACTTCTTGCCCCAACGTCATCTGAGGTTTTTGCAGCTCCTCAGAAAAGGACAAGACATAGCTAAAGGGTAGATGAGGATAATATTAATGTTAGCAGTAATGATTAGCTTTATAATATATAGTAATAGTTGTAATATTTAAGCTGATGCAGAGCTGAAATGCTTGTCTGGACACAGATCAAAGGTAAAATGGACGTAAACTTTAAAACAATGTTCAGTTTGAACCAGATCTTCACAGTGAATACACCAGTCTGTGCTGTGTGTTGTGTGAAAATGGACTTTTACAAGAGAGACTCGTTGCATTTCTAAGTGTAATCAAAGGTTCTGATATGTGAACTGTCTCTGTGCTTTATGATTACTGGATGGAAACATTGTTCACATATTCACACTCGCCCACATCTGTTCCTGTGAATCTGAGGATCTTTTATTTCAACAAACGTAATCAGCCTTCTTTTTCTGTCTCTCTCCAGACTCCAGATGAATATAGTCTGATGTGGATTCTGACTGACGCCGTGTCTGCCTTCCTCATCATCATCATTTTCATATTCCATTGGTGCGTTGACACACACACATTTTGGCTTATTTAACAAACAAATTCACTTGGTTGGTTAAAGGACTGCTAGAACTGCATGGAGCTGCAGTTTTACCCGTGGACAGAGTTAACCCACAGATCAGGTGGTACACGTCATAAAAATCTGACTAATCACTGCAAATGAAAAAGTCCAACCCTTCACGGGGAACGTCCCGGAAGTTGGTTTTGTTCATAATCACAACTGTAATGTATGTTTACACAAGATGCAAAGAACCTTTTTAAGGCCCATCGCGCACCTGCAGCTGATGACACACACACTATAATGTGTGCTCAGTGTACATGCACTTCAAAGCAGATACAAAGCAGATACATTTGGCAGAAGGACACAGACACACCTGGTTATCCTCAGCACCTCTGACCTTTCTCTGTGTGTGTCCCAGGTGGAGAGAGAGAGGTCTGCCTTTCTGGTCTGGCAGTCGTCAGACTCATGAGAACGGGCTGTACAGCAAGTTTAGGACAGGTATGAAAATATTCCTCTTCTCCTGGTGTGTTGTCATCTTTTATGTTATTACACAGTGAAGTGTCTCAGACCTTGTCTCCATCCTGAGGTTAATGTGTCTCGTCTCTCTGTCCTTGAGTGTGAGAAAAAGCAATATTTGAAATGTTGTAATTAAATATTTTATAAGTATTGGTCTTGAATCAGCATTTTCATCATTGTCATCAATATTTATATCAAGTTGAACCAGCAGAGACGAGACAAGCTTTCACGATTGTCATCTTTGCATGCAGTGATATCCTGCTGTGTGTGTGTGTGTGTGTGTGCATCGTGTGTGTCTGCATGTTGTCTGTATCAGACTCTTGGGAGGTGATCTGTGTTCGCTGGAGTCCTCTCCACTCTGATCCTCCAGCTGCAACCTTCGTCTCCCTCCCTTTGGTCTTCGACCCATGAGAATGTGCATGTCAGTCCCTCAGGAATCTTGTATGAACCTTGAAGCCTGTTTGACTTTCACTCATTCATGTTAACATCTGTGACACTAAAATGTTTGTTGTTAAACTGACAGAGTGTTTCCATCATTTAAGATTAATCACTTAACTCAGTGAGCAACAGCAAAACAATACAGAAAATGTAAACAGAAGTAGGAGTCATGTATCAGACGTGATGAGAAATTTAAACCAGTGATGATGGTGTGGATTTTCTTTCACAGAAAATGAGTCCTCCTTGTGCTAGCACCTGTGATTGTCATGCTTAAAGGGATAGTTCAGGTTTTATAAGGCTATTGACAGTCGAAGCTGACTGCGTCTCCTTTACCTAGAACTTGACAATCTCGTTCTCAGTGATGGCTTCCAGTGGGTGAAAACGAGGAAAGCACATTTTACGCTTCAGAAAAGTCTCATACAGTTTCCAAAATCATTAATACTGTGACTTTTTTTATTTATTTATTTATTTCCTTTTCATATTTTTTTAGGTGTGTCATTAAGGGACACCACAGAAGTATGACTAATAATTAATTAGACTGTCTAACAAAATAAAATGGTAGATATATTCATTAGTTAGTGTTAACTAAATTTTATTAGTTGAGCATTTTGTTTGATTTTCCTTGTGTCCCTGCTGGTGGCCATGTTTTCACTGAGAGTGAGACTGCAGGTCTTATGTGGTTCTTGGTGAACAGTGTCACAGTGCAGTTAGTGATGACTGTGTCAGTAACTCATACAACCACTGCGAGAGCTTTTCAGCTTTTCACATCTACTACTACTTTCCCATGTCATTGATGTAATCATAGATCATATGATACATTGACATGAAAAAACCCTAAAACCCTAAACTGTTTGCCTCCCTGTGCAGAGCTGAGTGATGTGTGGTCCATCTCCAGTGTTAACATCCGGCCTGACGTACGGAGCACGCCCAGTTCACCCATCAACCCTCACCTTCCCACTATCACAGAGGAGTGACCAGGAGAGATGAGCAGGACAGAGAGAGAGAGAGAGAGGGCAAGAAGAAAAGATGATGAGAGAAGAGAACATTTTATTTTGAAAAAGTGTCAAAGCAACATTAATTACTAAATAAGCAATTAGATAATTGTTTATTTTACATTAACACTCAAGCCTCCATTTGATTCTAAATCAAAAAGTTATTAAATTTGCTCTGAGTTCAGTCCTGCCCCACTTTCATACCAGTGATAAGCAGAAACCAGAAATGTCATGTGTGTGATTCTGGATTTACAGTCATTAAATGAGAGATATTAGATATAAATTTGTGGGGGTTGTTCAAAATGTGGGTCATATGACCCTAAAACAGAAGAGAGAAACTCTCTAGTCTTTCTCCCACCTCCTCTGTCGTCCTCCACCAGTTGGGATCCGAAAATTGCACCAAATGTTCCAAACCTCACACTGATCTGTTACGAACAGCGATGGAGCAGGAACATTCTGGACAGGAGCCGATGAAGCCCAGTGTCCATTTTCTCCCTGTAACATCATTAATGTCAGTAAAACACCTGGGCCATGTCGACGGTCAAACACCGGCCCAGAGACTGATGCTTTCATTCAACACCAGCTGAGTTCAACATCACCCAACATCGAAGAAATCCACAAAAGAAGAAGAAAACTATACATTAATACTCAACTGCTGTAGTTGTACATGAGCTGCTTTCACTTTTACTATCTCGTGTTTCTGAGTTTTAAGGTGGAGGAGGGAAAAGCTGATGGTGATGAGGCACGTGGTGGACACATCTGGACAACTGTAAAATGGACTCCCAGTATCTTTTTCTGTTTTTATGTTAAGTTGTGCAAGTATCAGGTGCATCAGACCAAACCTTAAACTATGTCTTAATCTTTAATATCTGTGTATCTGTAGCTGTTGGATTCAGTATATCGATCATTACCATGTTTGACTGAATGAATGTAAACCAGAGACTTGAGAAGTTCCTTAGAGTTAGAAGTTCCTATCTTTGTTGGTACTAAAACGAATGTATTATTGAACGAGGTCATGATTCTCAGAAGCATGAGAAATGTTGTGGCCAGGGTCGTTTCAGTTTAGCTCTTCTAAATAAAGATTATTTAAAGATGCTTTTGAGGATCTGGAACTCGTCCTTTTACCATCTCAGATCTTCAGGTGTGACCTCATCGTGTGCAAGTTTTGGATTTTGCTGCAGTAAGTGACATTTAAAACACTCACATTCACCCTGAATAATAAATGTAAAAAAGTTTAATACAGTCTAACAACAGGTGTAGAGCTTTGTTATAACCGACAGGGTTCTATTGCAATGAATCATTGCTGCATTATTCACAGATGGCTGCTCATTAGTCTGATTCATGTGCACAGCATTTTACACAACTCACCTTTCAGTGAGTGAGTGTAGTAATGTCTGTCCACATCAGTTTTTTTTTAAGTTTCTCTTGTGAAAATCCTTCACTTTTTATTTAAACAAATGTTTCTGTGTAATTTGTTGCAGATACAGAAAGATGATCTTCAGCTCACCCTTGATGTGGAGGTATGTTTTTATTTTATAATTCTTCTGAAGTGATTAGTTTCACTGCAACTAAAAACAAGTCATTTTCATGATTTTTGCTTTGATGTGCAAGTTTCTTCAAGTGTAACGTAATTTTTTTTAATTTCTTAATAGAAAACAAGACCTCAGATTTATAAGTGCACAAGTCTTCAAAATGTTTTAAAGAAAGATTACATTTGTAAGAATTAATATACAACAGCATAATAGTTTATGCACTGTTAGTGTGGTTATATTTCAACAAAATCTATTTTGAGCATGAATTAAAACAAGTTTTGTTTTTTTTTAAAAAAGATTTTTAGTTTCATATCATGGTTTGGTCATGTTTCTGGTTAGATATGAACAACCACCTGTTGTCATGTCACCTCACCTTAATCTGTGACTAATGAGCACATTCCTCCTGATGAAGGGTTGAGTTGAATTTCTATAAAACTACTGGATTGTTTTAAATGACAAAACACAGGATGTAGTTTCAACATACATAGAAAAACAAGGCATGAGATGTAAAAATCAAACAGCATTAACCACAAAGGTGTAAACATAAACACAGAATTAAGTGTTAAAAATCCCAAACATAAACAATTACACACTTTTCAGGCTATAAATAACAAAACAGGCATTTGTCTAATGTGTCTCACATAACGACTGTTTGTATCTAAGGCAAGAAAAAAACACAGGTTTGGAATATTCCGCCTAAGAAAGAACACACTCGAGAACCGTCAGTGTTTTCAGATGCAATGAGGAAAAAAAAAAAAAAAAGCTAAAGGGTCAGATTAACTTAAACCCACATGCTCTAATGCTTGTTAAACACACATGTACAAAGCAAACAGTTGGTGGATGTATGAAAAAACTGACATTTTAAATCCTTTCCAACAATGGCAAAGGTCAGTGTGTTTTAAACAGACTTTTAAAAATCTTAACGTGCTTTCAGCTGAAAGCTACTACTGTATACTGACAAATGTTTACATGCACTTAAATTTAGGTGGTGAAGCTGTGTTTGTCTTAGGCTGTCACATTTGACAGCAAGACTTATAATTATTCATTACATGTATTTATTTAATATTCAAAATGAGACTTGAC
Source organism: Brachirus orientalis (assembly GCA_016785285.1). NCBI lineage: Eukaryota > Metazoa > Chordata > Actinopteri > Pleuronectiformes > Soleidae > Brachirus > Brachirus orientalis. Next base: position 857,250 of record JAFBJR010000201.1, on the reverse strand, counting down.
TTACCAATTGCAGTTATTAAGCACTGAAATCACAAAAGGTACAGTTGAGCTTCCTGATGTCTGCAGCACCATCCACTGTTCACTTTGTTCATATAATAATGTAATGTTTCCTTTGACAGCAGCCAAATTTCATTTAAGGCTTTACAGTAACTTCTGTGGCTTTGTAGCAAGACAAACTGTAACTGGAGATGACGATGTGGAGCATGTGCTTAAAGCCAGTGGGATTAAGGGTTAGGGTTAGGAAAGTAGTATATGACATTGTTTTTCCTAAAGCTGCATATTGGTGGTATACAACCAATATGCACAGGTGGTGATTTGAGATTCTTCACTGTGGAACCCATTTTCCTAAAACAGCATTGTAGGACTCACAAAACACCAGTTACCTGTGGATTAAAAAAAATGATACATACAAATTACGATTTTTGCGAATTCTCTTATACTCATTCTCATGTGTACAGGCTCTTGCTCTCTGGACACAGTGTCTTCTCCCTCAGTCCAGAGCTTCATCATTACTCCAGTAAATAATTTGGTCAAATGATTTTACCGTCATTAGCACAAACAAAACAACAGCAGCCACAGTCACTAAATGAAAAGATGAGGTGTCTTCAGTTTAAACAGTTATTGATGTTGCCATGGCAGCAGTAATGGCTCCACACTGAGTTTCTGTAAACACAGCTGAACCACGGCAGGGTTCATGGTGTCACAGATAGTCATCCTCACTGGACGGCTCATCTTCATCATAGTTGTAGTTGTGGTGGTAACGGTTGCTGGGGCCTTCGCCGGGGTCATCACTGCTGGCAGCTGAACTCTCCCCGGTGATCTTTGACCCTTCTGAGCTAGCAGAAGGACTGCGGCTCATCCTCCACAGCTGGTGGGCGAAGGTCCGCCCCCAGCTGCAGTGCTGGCCAATAGGGCGCAGGAGCCGGATGAGCTCAGTGGCCTCCTGCCAGTAAGAAGTTCACTTGCTTTGGCCGCGCCCGGAGCGCTGCTTGTTCATAGTGGTCAGCATCTGACTGATGTAAGACGTCAGCAGGTCGTCCATCTTATAGCCCTGCAGGCGTCATGGAAACACACAGACAGAAATGTGGGATTCTTTAAATTTTACTAGAGTAAAATAAGTATGTGTGTATTACATTAACTACAGTTTTGTTTTTTTAAAAAAAGCTGTTTTTCTGAATTAGTGAGAATTTTTTTTGTGTTTAATTTATTGGATCATTTTTCTCAGAGATTTTTTTTTTTCTAAATTAGTTTTTTCTAATTTTTCCCTGAAAAATTTTTTGCCCTCTTTTTCTGAATTCATGGGATTATTTTTGTGTAATATTGAGAGTTATTTCTGGGGGGGAAAATGGTTGTTTTTCTGAATTTATAGGATCATTTTTTATGAGAAAATTGTGCTGTTTTTCTGAATTCATTTTTGTGAAATAATGAGATAATTGTTCCTGGGAAGAAAAAAAAATTGCTCAGTTTTTCTGAATTTGCGAGAATTTTTCCTGGGGTTTTTTGGCTGCTTTTCTGAATCCATGAAAATTTTTCTTGGGATAAAAATTGACTCAGTTTTACTGAATAAATGGGATATTTTTCTTAGGTATCAGGTCAGCACATGGCAGTTCTGCCATAATGTGTAGTAATCATATCATGCCTTGTAGTAACCCATTAAGCTAAAAGAATATAGAATAGTACAGTATATTAAGTTAACATTGGTGTAAGCCAGTGTTTCCATGTGTGTTTGTTTGTGTGAACTCACCAGTGAGGTCTCACACAGCAGTTTGCTTCCTCTGACAAGGTTGCCGATGGTGATGTGGAAGTAGGTGTTCCCACTGCTCCAGTTTGAAATCTTGGTAAAAGGGTGTGTGGTTACAATGTCCTGCACAAACAGACACAGAGGAACAGTTGGACCCTGTTACAGTCCAGGTCTCTGACTCACAAACTCTGAAGTCTGTTTAAAATAGTGTATGTGTTGTCTAAGTAAGAAATAACTAATGTAAACATCATTAATTCTTACATTAAAGTTACAAAAACAGGCAGGGTTTTTAATTTCAAATACAAACCTTTGTCTTTGGATCGATGAGACTGACTCCATGCTTGTTGATTGCGATCAGCAGGATCTCTGGGTAGTTGGGTTCTGTGGTTTGCTAAAGGCAAGAGACGCTGATGATGTATCGTCTAAATATCTATCATGTTTTGGTGTCATAAGACAAAGGAAATGTTTGATATGATAACTAGGTGTTTAACAATTATTTCTGATACAGTAAAAAAAAAAAATTACCCAAAATGTGAGGAAAACAAAGTAAATGAAATGAGGGCTGCAGACAGGAAGTGACATGCTTGGGTGTGTTTACCTTGACCTCAAAGAAGGCGGAGCCAAAGGTCGGCCATTTGTAAATGATCTTTAGGAACATTAGCTTTGCCTCTTCCCTTGATTTACCAGCTTGTTTATTGAAGTACGCCACCACAGACTGTTACACACAAGCAGACAGAGTTTATTTAGTTTTCTTGCATTTCCATGCAGTAGGTAACTAAAAACTAATTTGGTTAACACGTGTATACCTTGAGCAACAATAAGTTTTTTTTTAACCCTTTATAGACATTTAGAAAAGACACCAGGTGACTCAAGAAAATAAGTCAACATGCATTATTAAGTTAATATGTAAAACCGATTTTGTAGACTTACCCTTTTCCAGTCATCCGGTGACATCTGACGAATGAGGTCCTGGGGAACCAGCTCCCGAAGCATCTTGGGAATCGAAGGAAAATGGGACTTGTCATCTTCAAACTTGACGCGGTAGATGAGCGCTGCAAGCTGGAAAACCTCTTCTCGTGAACATTTGTGGTAACCGCGCAGGTATTTAGGAAGTTCCTGATTAAAGAGGTTGTCGTGTATTACACAGGGGTAATGTCAATCCTAATATTTAGAAACAAATTGGCAAAATGGAGAGAAATTGCAGTTCTTCAGTGTGAATAAATGTAGACTTACCTGGTAGTAGTGGAAGATGGAGTCGGCAAAGGAGTCCTTCCCTGGAACAGTATTTGTCCATAACTTCTTCATGAAGAACACTTGATAGGTCAGAGAGGGAACAATACCTTGGAGCAAGGAGAGAAGAAACATGAGTACCTTTGACTTGAAAACTCTGGTGTTACATTACAGTAGTTTCAAGTTAAAGTCTGGATCTTTCACAAATTCTGTAGTTTGCCTAATCTTTTAATGTAAACTGAGTACGATTTTGGAAATCCTGTTACGAGTCAATCATTTCCAAAGCAATGGGAAAGATTATAATTTATGTGCCCAACACTGTGCAGTCCGATCATTAAGTGCTCACTCTGTACTTGGAAAAAATGACCCGTTGCCTCATATGGACCATCACAACTATTGACTTAAAAAAATTATTTTAAAATAAGCACATAAAATGTCAACAGATGCAACAAGCAAGCTACCTGGTCAGATAAACATGACTTAGGTGCTAAATGTTTCTTTCATTTGTATTATTTACTGTGCTAGAGTCTGTTGGGCAGGCCAATATTTCTGACACATCAGAAATTCATCCAACCATCTAATGGCCATATGGCAGCAGATGACCGATCCTCGCTCTGTTTTTAACCATCACACTTGTTGAACAGATACTGTTACTAACCTTCTTTTGCTGGACGTGATTTCTTGATCCAGTCTGTCAAATGTCTGACGAAGTCAAAGAAGAAATCTCCCTCTGGCACACTGATCACCTACACACACACACAAGAAACAAAGCCTGTTGGATTACTTGAGGGATTTTAAACATTTAACTTGTGAGAAATCATTTTTTGACTTCTGACCTTATCTGAGATTTTTACAAAGAGGCTGAAGCCTTCTGGAGACTTGAGCAGCAGCCGGGTCGAAATATTCAGGCAGAAATCCTTTGCTTTGGTGCTGGACTCAACCTCAAATGCCTGCAGATTTCACACAGTCACTCAATAAAAGTACTGATGTTCTCTGTTCATGGTGTCGGGTTGTGGTCTCAGTGTGTCATACCTCATCTGTGTCATCAGGGAAGTAGACTTTGTGGAAGATCTGTGTAGTCTTATGTTGGATGGCCTCCACTTCCACCAAATGAGGAGGGTATTTCCTGGATCCATTACTGTAAACATAACACTAAGATGAAGCTTTTTAGATTAAATGTGGTGCTTAAAATGTGTCTCATGCTCTTCTCGCTGACAAATGGAAAAATCCACATTTATTTCACAATATGCCGGCTACAAGTTGAGGTAGAAAAAGGGGGCGCCTCCTATTGGCTGTTCTACTTAGCAGCTGCTCATACACACACCCACAAAAGCAAAAAAAAAAAAAAAAGTATTGAAAATAATTAAATACGTTTTACCGTAAAGCCTTGTGCAGCCTCTGCATGCAGTCTGCAGAAAGCGGGTGGTGCTTCTTGGACTGGAGGAAACGCTGAATGTGGGGTAGCAACACGTTACTGGGAGGAAAGAGACCAGAACACAACCACAGCAGTTCCCATCCTTTCTCCTCACTGTACCTGCACGAGCACAACACTCACACTCAGCTTCTACAAAGAAATAACTGCCTGCTGTGTTAAAAACATAGTAATTAGATAATATAGTAATATACCAAATGCAACCACACTGCTTAAATTAAAACTTTTGTGAAATCTTTGTAATGAGTCCTGGTGTGCGAGTGTTGCATCAGGATATTATGACGCATTATGTCAACTGTTCACTCACTTGACGTGGTTGTCAGTGAGCTGTTTGATGATCTGACAGTAAATCTCGTCTTTCAAAGGTTCGGCCTTCAGCGCTCCTTCAAAGATCTGGTCCGTTAACTCGTTGACTGAGCGCGTCCGCTTGGACGGATAGTCGCCCATATACTTCATCATAGGTGGGACAGATGTCAAGGAACAACACAACCTGGTTAGACTAGAAAATATGTATGAAATTCATTAAATTATTTTACTTTAAATTCATTAAATTACTTTAACACCTAAGGTTTTACTGTTTTTACTATATCTCAGGATTCTCTTTTTGTATTAGTATTCTAAGCTTATAATTTAAGATGAGAATACTCATGAGTATAATACAGATAAAGCATTGAATTCGAAACAGTTATTCATGGAAGACAGTACGGAGTCAAGTAAATCCAGATGGGGGAGGAGCCTAAACGAAATGAACATATTTTAGTGAGACTGTGAGAGCTTCACTACAGCAGTACAGTTAAAGGATATCTATGAAGGCCATGCAGGCGTCCTGAGCCAGCTCCTCATGGTTCACCACCTTCTTCAGCAGCGGCTGTTTGAGTGGCTCTCTGGTGCAGCTCCAGAGTTTGTCCTTCCCACGATTTTTAGTGACCATCACCCTGCTTAGAGTGTGTTTGGGAGGCGGCCTAGAAGAAGCAGTTCACACTAGTATGATGTTGTTGGTTAATATAGTTTCCTTTGTGTTAATGAGACATTGGTAATGAGAGAAAAATCCTGTAATAATCACTTCTGTAGTTTAATTTCCTGACAGGATGTTTCATAATCAACTGCTACATTACTATACTTTTGTGAGTGTACTTGTTTATTTTGTGCTTATGTTTACAAACATGTGAACACACCAGTGTTTATTGTTTATGTTCAGGTGTGGTTTTTTTGTGTGTCTTAACATCTGTACCTGAAGTAGTCGTAAGAGAACTCCTCCAGTGTGTAGGGCTTTATTTTGCCGTCACTCTCTGGCATGACAAGCTGCGAAACACGAACCGACTCTTGCCGTTGGTCTGGTGTCATGGTTACCAGCGCCTGATGTGTTGGATTGCACCAGATTACATAACGTTAGATTATATAATCTTTAGACTATAAAAGGAAGGTAGACACGGTCAGATTTGTTTGTAGAACATGTAATTGTGTTTTCATAGTTTACTCAATTGTTGAATTAAAAATGTTAATAATTAACATTATGTTGAATAATTATGTTAATGTCCTTATCACATTATACAAACCTGACTGAATATCTCTTAATTGCAGCAAATTAGATGGTTCTCATTCATAAATGTGTCTTGCATCTGATTGTGTCATGTGACCCTTACATGTCAGTTGGTCATGTATCACAAACATATCTGATCTAGAACCACATACTGGAGGTGACACAAATCTTGATTTGATCTATTTGATGATCGTATTTCTGTCCTCACAGCCCCGTAACAAAAATCAGATCTGAGTCTCATTAAGTGAAACAATCAAACGAGTCACTTCAGCCTCATAATCTGAACGTAGCCATAGATTTTATTTTCTTCCTCTCACCACTATTTCCTGCTGAGGTCGGGTCATGGAGGGCAGGACGTACACACAGTCAGCTGGAAAATCTCCTCTTTGATTGGTGCGTTCGTTGACACCATGTGCCCATCCAGAGTTAAGAACCTGCTCGCCAGTGTCCTGGTCCAACAGGATCAGGTCGCCCTTCAGGAAGCTCAGGAACGTTGACTCCTCCCCAGCTGTGGAAAAAAAAAAAAACAGCATTTATTCTGAGTTTAGATCAATACTGTAACCTGTGACAGCATTTCTGCCAATGATTTCAGTATTTCTCTAAGAATGTTTAGGGCCCAAACTCCCAAAGTAAAATGACAAAAACAAAAAATTTCTTTGGCTCGGAATTAAAGACGACTCCTACAAGTGCCGCAATTATTCAGTTAATTGGGGAAAAAAAAGATAAGTATGTCTAAACTCCTTTTTATATTTGCAGCTTTAAGTGATACTAAAAACTTTTGTTTTCACATTTATACAAATTAATTAAAGTTAAGATTTTCAACTGAAATATTTCACTCATCAAGTTGTGCAGTGAATATGAAACTTGTTCATCACTTGAATGTTTGAGGACATACTGGGGTTAGGGTTGTCTTGTAGTGCAACCACAAACTTGGACCTTTTCCTCAGTCCCTCCAGGAAAGTCACCACCAGGTCACGGATGTCTTCTGCATTGTTGGAGGTGAAGGTGTATTCGTCTCCTTTGATGGTTGCCAAAGTGAAACTCTGACCCTGTAGCTTTCCTCCTCTGAAAATGAATGATGTGCCAAAATAGGCAGATTAATCTTTGCCCTGCAGAGCAACAAAGAATTTTCTGATTCCAAATTAAAAAAGTTATTACCAACCACTGTTAAAAAAAGGAGGATTTAGGAAAAAGGAAATGAACCTTTAAACTTTACTGTTTCATGAATCCATCCAAACACTTTCTCCCGTCTGTTAAGTACTACAGCCCCCAGCATGCCTCACCTGCTGCTCGAAACTGCAGTGATTTCTGGGAAAGAGAGCTCTAAGAGGACCTGCTCCTGCTCGTCCACAAAGTAAACACCAGTCCAGTTAACAGCTACGATCAGGTCGTTTTTGGGCAAACTGGGACCTGTGAGAGAAGATACAGAATTCACAAACATTTTCACTAACTGCAGTACAGTAGTACTGTACTGCAGTTAGTGGTACAGTAGTTCTACAGCAGTAGTAGAACTAAAAATATATTTAATTTAATATCATGTAATCAACTGAAAATGTTACCAAATCTTTACATCATTACACTAATAAATGTTTTAACCTTTGGACAATTTTTGGTACACCATGAAAATTAAGCAGATTCTTTTAGGAGTAATCTGTTTTGGATGATTGAACATTGGACCACATGAAATAGACCTCAGTAGACAGTCACCTGAGAACTTAAAGGCTTCATAGAAACGAGAGAACAGCAGTGGCCACTTGTGTCGAGCAAAGTCCACCACTTCCTCCTTCACTTTCTGAGGATCAAACCTCTTCTGAGTGTAGATTCCCTAAGGAGACACAGTGGGGTGACAAAAAGTAAACAATGTGTCCCATTGAGCTCCCACACTGATCAAGATGATTCATAGAATAGTAAAATAATGTGAAGTGTGATTGCATTAGTGCTAATGGTGGATTTTATTTAGATTAGTGATGCAAGTCAGTTGCCACCAGATAATCACTTTAGTCATTTTTGTTTTCTTGTTAAATAATTCCCTGTAATCCTGGCTCACAGACTCCTGTGGAGATAGAAACAGGATGGATGTGGATAGATGTCATCCTGTTGTCGAGCACCTTTTTGTGAGCAGCCATGATGAAATGAGCCCATTTCTCCACCGTTTTGGAAGTGTTGATCTCTCTGTCGGGGATGTAAGACGGGATGAGGCTGAGCAGACGTTCTAGGAGAATCTCTGAACCGTAGTCAACGTAATACTGCTGAGAGGCCAGCTCTGACAGGTCATCCTGAGGAAACACACAAAGCGTTCATTTGGTATAAGGTTGTAATAACGAGGCAAAAAATAAGATAATCAAGTCTTCATAAACAGCCATACACTGATTTATGTCGTCATACTTAGCCAAGTTAACTAGCTGTTAGTGTCTTAATTGCATAATAACTTCATTTGTACATTTGCATATAATTTCTTAAATGTCGCATAAATAGCAGAGCAAAGTTGAATGTCATCACCCTGTCGCAGCGATACTCTCCAAATTTGACGCCCCTGACAATTTGTTGGTAGATGAGGTTGGTGGCGACCAGGTCGTCGGAGGGACAATGCCAGGGCGTGAAGATCTCCTTCCTGAAGAAGAGCCTCCAGGGGGCGTTCCTCTCCTGTGCTCCCTGCTCCTTTGCATACTGCTCGCACTGCGATACGGCGTCCATCACATGGTCGTTCCCGCTGCCTAACGAGGAGACCTGCAGGAAGACAATGCATTTATTACCATGAACAATAATCTAACTTGTAGAACCTGCATTCATGTTTTCATGCCACACCCCTGTGAAGTAAATATTAAACTTCAACTGACTCAGGACTTGTTGTGATGTCACAAAATCCTGCCCCTACACACGTATTTTAATTACGGGTGAATTCAGAGAAACTTACAACTTTCAGAAGATGAATTTAGAAGCAATATTTAATCATATTTCACTCTGCCCAATGTTTAAGATCAAGGGCTGATCAGTTTAAGTATCATACTGTGTGAATGTGTGTTCCCACCTTGTCAAACAGTGCAATGTAGAGGGAGAACCCGAAGCGGTCTTGCAGGTTGATTTTGTCGGACAGAGCACTGCACAGCTCCTTGGCTGTGGTGGCTGAGTCCGTCAGCAGAGTTTTGGTTGTACCGTCCATGAAGGTCACCGGCAGCATGATCGGTTTCTTTGACTTTGTAGCCTGAGTACAGGATTGTAAATTACCCCATCATGGGATTACCAAGATTATGTCATCTCAAAAATAAATAATAATAAAAAAAGAATCAGTGGCGAGGTAGTTCTTGTTGTTTTTGAATCATTTCCTCAATCAACTCAAACATTACAAATAATATATACTGTACATGACAGCTAAACAGTGTGTTCTTGTCATATCAACTGCTTTTAAGGCCACGTTCAAATTATAATTTTGATACCGATGGCTGCTGCATGTGAAGATTTGTGACGTATTTGGAGAAAAGGCTGGAAAAAGTCTGCTAATTACAACCTCTTTAAGTTGTGACAGATTATAATTTTTCTTAACTAAGTCAGATCTGTGTGTTTGTACCTGTAGCTCCAGCCAGGACGGAGGTTGTGTTCTTGTTCCATTCACAAATGTTCGTCTCAGTCTCTCTTCACAGTATGGTGCGTACCCTGGTGGCCCACTGCTGATGAAGTTCCTCAGGTACTGTAGGTACAAATTATTTTTGTAAATATATTTAAATTTCACAAGCAAATGAAGCAAACAACAAAGGTGTAAACTCCTGACTAAGCATTTAGATGGTTACATCACAAAAAGTTACTAATAAGTGAAAGATAACTGCAGGTTTTACATTTGTAAACAACTCATTTATCCTCATTTATTAAAAATAAAATAAATATCAGAAAATGATGGGTGTGCCAACCTTGACAAACTTGTCTGATGGAGCAAAGCAGCCAACGCACAGAGAGATGAGGATCCAGCCACGAGCGTGAGAACTCTTAGATGGGTTCTGACTCAGCTGCTTACAGATCTGACAGTAGATCTCATCCCTAACACACACACACACATGTGCACGGTTGACTATTAAACTTTACACATAATTGTCATGTTTTCATGTGTGTGTGTGTGTACCTCAGTGCCGGCCTCAGAATCCCATTGCCGATAATGAAGTGAAGTTTCTCCAGGTTGGACGTCGGCCTGTCCTCCAACATGCTGTTACCGTGGAGACCGTACTCGCCATCATTGAGGCGCTTGGTGACCTGTGAAGCATCATAATATAATTTTGCCAGTGGCTGTGGTTCAGTGATAGAGCAGGTTGTCTTCCAACTGGAAGGTGGGGGTTTTAATCACCAGCTCCTCTAGTCTACTTTCCCGTGTGAAGAACCTGAGCAAGACATTTACTCCAAATCTGCTTCTAACAGTGTGTGAATGGGTATGACAAATACAGTATGCATGTGTGTGAATGGCAAAACCGTAGTGTAAAATGCTGAGTGGTCATCAAGACTTAAGATGCATTAAATAAATACAGACCAATTGGATCAGTATCATGTCACTTGGAGATGCAAAGTATCACACAAGTATGTGGTTTTATATTCTTCCGCTTTCTCTCACCTCCTCAGTGATCTTGGATTTCTTCTTCAGGGTGAGTGACACCAGCTTGTGTCGGACACTGTTCTTCTTCTGGCTGTCGGAGTGAGGTGTCTGGAGACAGAAGAAGGAAGGTAAGAAATATCTCATCAACCAATCTCAAGAGATTTTTTCCCCTCACAGCAAACAAGACACATAATGACTGAAGGCCATGACCCATCTCTTCCTCACCTCCCCCTCCCCCTGCAGTGCCTGCAGCTCCCTCTTGTACGTCTTCTTTCCTAGCGTCTCGTAGATTTTGGTCATGACAGGGATTTTCTCGCTGCCATCGCTGATCGCTGTGTGGTACTTGGGCTCTGGCAGATCCCCCATGAACCTCAGCACTGTGATCCACACTGCCAGAGCAGCCTGGGCCAGGACATGGAGAGATTATCAGGTGAAAGGTATCTGACAGCTGGTTCACATTTTTAAAAAATGTAATGCAATACTGTCACATTTTAGAGAGCAGGTGATTAACTATTAAATGTTTTCAATTATTTAACATGAACAATTTACTTAATTGCATCTTTTTATTTCATATGATGGCATTGAAATATATAGTTTTATATATAATTGATACACAATCAGAATTCAACAGTTTTAGGAGCAGAGGTTAAGGGTGACATACCAGCTGGTCTCCCTCATCATCATGAAAGAGCAGTGGTTGTTTGAGGGGACGTCGGACGTAGGTGTGCGTGGTGGTGCCCTGGAAGTAGGTGGCAGCAAACTTGGCAAACTTGTACTCGGATAAATCCTCTTCATCATCATCTTCAGGCAGAGGAAGAGCCTCATCCAGATCCTCTACTTCCATCTCCTGATGTGTTCGCTCCAGGTCCTGCAGAAGAGTCAGGCGAAAACCTGAAGATTGGAACTAACATTTTCATATCACACAAAGAAGATTAGCTATATTAGCTCACCTCAAAGCCAGCAGGGGCTTGCCCCTCCTTCCCTGGGAAAGAGCTTGTTGTGCCCAGGAAGCCAAACATCTTGTCCACCATGTCTGAGTCATTGACAGGCTCCAGACGAGCCTTCTCCATCTGCTCTACCAACTCCTTCTTCTTCCGAGCCTCCTCCTTCTCCTTCTTCTCTCGCTCAGCGTCCTCTTTGGCTAGCTGGGCCAGACGCTCCTAGAAAGTAAATAGCATCACATTAGTTGTGGGGGAAAAAAGACTCTCCTGCTCTGCTTTAATGGGGATATTTCCTCTGTTTCCTCTCCACCTGGTGTTTGCGTTCGGCCTCAGCCTTCGCTTTCTTCGCAGACATCTGGTTCCTCAATTTGGCCTCTTCAGCCAGACGCATCTTCTCTGCCTCCAGCCTCCTGCGGTACTGAGGGGAGACAAAGAAAAGCCTTCCATTAAAAATAACAACAACAACAACAGCAGCAGGTAGTTACCAACACAGTTTGTCTCACTAACATCTCAGTTCCAATAAAACAGCATGTCATCAGTGCAGATGGGAGGGACAAACAGAAATAATGGTGAAATTCATTTGAGTAATTTTCCATATTACAGAAGTATTAATTAAGCTAAAACAAGTACAAAAGTATCAAAGTAAAAGTATCTTAACAGGTTTTTACTTAAACATGAATATGTTCTTTGCCCTGTTATCACATTGGTGGCATCTGATAATATTTTTCTTTATTTTGAGGATTGAGAATCACTTGTACCAAAAAACGAATCAATTAATCGAGAAAATAACTGACAGAAAAACCCATGATGAAAATTATTAGTTGCAGACCTAAATTAGTGTAAACATGTACCGTCTTTTTTTTTTTTTGCATTTACATTTTCACTGACATAAAATCAATAAAATCCAAGTGACCAAGTCAAATTTTTTCAACTGTTGGTTCAATATCAGTTCAGCATATTTCACTCATCAGGGTTTATGTGTAAAATGTTGACCAGACAAGTAAAATGATATACTGTATATCAAACACTGTAGTGTACATTAGTGCAGTTTTTAGTGGAGCTCCTCCACTCTATAAGTTGCTACCTCTCCCTTCAGCCTCTTGTAAAGCCTTCGAGCGATCATGCCTCTGGTGTACGCCTGGATGGTGATGACAGCCCAAAGCCGATGTCTGAACGCCCGGCGCACCAAGTATCCTCGACAGTGACCCTGGAATCTGGTGATCCGCTGACGGGCCACGTGATATGAAGCACAAAGCTTCCTAGAGCGGACCAGAGCCTGCAGGCGGGAGAAGCCTGCCCGCATCTGAAGACACACAGAGAAGAAAGATTTACAGTCATGCTGATATGATACCTGAAATCCTTTTCTGTCATTCAATATGTTTGCTGCCTGTGTGTGATGTGGGTGTAAAACACAGAGATGCTCCTCACAGCTCCATAGTTCTTCCGACACTGGTATCCCCTCCATGTTTTTTGGATCAACACGGCCGACTTCTTCATCCTTAGGAAGTTGGACCTGATGGCAGGAGACAAAAAAATGTTTCCCGAATCATTATAATGCATAATGTTTAATCGCCAAGAAATGCTAGTGTACTGCTCGGTAAGATCCATAACAATGTGACAGTCAAATTCAGACAGATTGACTTCAGGTTTTTCTGACCCACCTGTCCTTGAAACCTCGAACCACCTTCTGGATGAGGATGACCTTGTCAGTGATGGCTTTGTCTCTCTCAATCTCCAACAGCATGTCGTGGTGATCCTGCACATCAGAAGACAAAACCAATAATTTTGTTAATTAACTCTGCTGCTCTAGTTCTGATAACCACATCTCTAATGTAACAGTAATATTAATTTATTTTTATATAAACTGAAGAAAACATTTCAACACATCTCCTCCCACTGATCTAAGCATACTGGCCTGCTGTCTCTGACCTACATTTAACTCACTAGTCTGTGAGTTATAAAGTTGGATGTTTTGATAAATATATTAAGTTCAATTTCAATCCAATCTCAAAAGTAATTCTAGTCATAATAAATGAAATAAATAAATCTTTTAATAAATTTTTTGATGAACTGAAACACAAAAGTAAGGTTTGTTTACAAACGCACTAATTATATAGATAAATCAAATCAAAGTAATTAAGCCCAATATTTTTGGCAGAATTTAATGAAAAATCACTGCCGAGGTATTTCAGTCATTTTAAAGTCAAGACACAATAAAGCTACACTTTCCTCCTCCAGGCTTTGATCTGACAGCTTTTTAACAAACGCCTGAAACTCCTTCCACTGTCTCTTCCTCCTGTGATCTGTCAATCTGCCCATGTGTGCTCTGGCTGATCTGACCACATCCTGTCAGGGAAGTGTGGGTGGTACTTCTCCCCTCTAACCCGACTGCACTTTCTACTTCGTGTCCTGTTTCCTGTAGGAGACAAACCCTTAAACCACTGAAGCAGAGAAATAAACTATTTCAGTGTGGCTGTGATAGAGAAACATACATGTATGTAATCTCCTTTCAGTCAGGTGTTAAAGATTTCATTTCAGGAGCAGGGAAAGCTCCGCACACCAGCAAAACAGTTTCTTCAAATACACAACAGCTGTTGCTGCTGCATAATATGACTCTTTCTAAGACTGAGAAAGATCAGGTGAATGGCAATGAAAACATTCAGAAATTAACAAAAAACATGTACCAATAACAGAGGAATCCCACAGTATGCTGGAGTGTCTTGTCGTGTCCACTTATTTATTTTATTTATTTATTATTTTTCACTCATTAGTACTATCCAGCTCTTTAAGCCCCAGGGCTCTTGTTTTGTTTTTTCCTGTCTTTAGCACTGCCATACATAACTTGTGATGTTGTCAAGGATTGTTTGTGTTTCTCCTTAATAATAAAAAAAATAAAGTTGAAAAAAAAAAAAAAACATGTACCAAGACTCTGAAAATCGCATAAAATAAATCACATCACATAATCTTCAATTTGCTTTTCAGTTTGAAATAAAACAAATTATAGCTGCAGAGCATGAGAACAAAGTTTAGAGATTTATGTGTCTAAACCTCATTTCTGGTCTGAGAAACAGCGAAAGGGCGATGACGTGGCTGTTCTCACTGTCACACACTGACAACACACACTGCTGAGCAGCAGTCGTCCCCACATGTTTTTATTTCACCTCAGAGGACAGAAATGACAGCATCACCTTGGCAACCAAACCAACGGATGTGCCTTTACTGTGACTTTTGACCTCAGGACAACGTCTGCCCTCACATGGCGGGAAAGCAAAACACGCACAGACAGAGTATATAGAGAAAGTTGTAAAGATAAGGGAAAAAAAACCCACATGAACAAACACACTCCTGATGGGAACTGAAACAAATGAGCTCATTTTCATCAACATCTGAGCATAAAAAAACAGAGATAAAACAAAAAGAAAACAGTCTTTCTAATCAGTGAACATTTGAGCTGAAAACCTCATATATTAAAAACATTTTCATAACAAAATTAAAAATAAATTTCCTGTTTTAATACTGTGGCATAGCAAAGTGAACATGTACGGTACATGTGTATTTATGTTATTCTAACGGTTGATATTACTACTTAACATTTGATATAGACAAAAGAAAACAAAACTATACTGTAATACCGTGGATTGCATTTTGTGATCATATTATTAATGTATATTATAATTTATAGATTTATCAGGCCTTTCAGAATGCAGGAGCCTGATATTTGTGAGACGGTTATTAGTGTGGTGTAAATAAGCTTTATTTATGTTGTTGTATGTTAATCTGAAAACATTTCCGAAACCTAGACGAAAATGTCTTATTGTTTCTTCCCAACGTTCCTCTCATCACCGAAACCAAGTTGAATTACCCTTTAATCTGGACGTACCTTGAGGAAGATCTTGGTTTTTCCCATCTGCCAGTCGTCATCTCGCCCGAGCACTTCCTCTGCGATTCTTTGACAGGTTCCCCTCAGGTCTTCCTGAAGAGAGAAAGAGAGAGAGAGAGAGAGGTCACTTGTTAATTTCAAGGAATTCATTAACAAATGGTAAAAATATAGAACATTATAACATTTCATTCCAATGCTTGACAAGCTGTGATATGATGATCACCACCATCAATGAACAGGATGATGACTGAGGATAATAACAATCACCAGACATATTTAAATTCATGCTGAGGCAAACATAAATATCTGAGCAGAATTTTTTTTAAATTAAATTAATTTTTTAATTAATTTAAGTTTTTTTCACTCATTTTCCCAAAGTCTTTATATGTGCATAAAACCTTAATCCTAAATGTTATCTTAAAATACAAATATTAATGTTAAGGGAGGGAAGAAACAAAAAATTGGAAACGCAGGCACGGTTAACAAAAGTAGAAAAAACTGACAATGGATGCAGAGTCATTTGATCAATGTCGAGCGTCAGAAATAACAGTTTCATGACAAACACACACTGGACCTGTTTGTATGCTGGTTTGACTCCAGGCATGAGCACACGGTAGCGATCGACAAACTCCACAAATGTGTAGCGGATGGGATATCCAGCACGTCGGATACGAATCGTCTCCATCATACCGGAGTACCTCAGCTGACGCACACACAGCTCTCTGTCAAATAACTGCACACACAAACATAAGACCTGTTAGTGAAGTGCAAGTCTCAGGCTATGGTGTTGAATGTTTGATACTCACTCTCCCTTAAAATCAGGAGATATATTAGTGAACTGATGCTTTTTCTGTCATATACAATGAGCAGCTACTCACCATGGGCTTCTTGAATTCATTTGGTTTGATGCAGCGGACAAAGAAAGGTTGACAGACACTCAGCGTCCTCATCAGCAGTTCAAGAGATCTTTTAAACTGACTGCTCAATGTGGGCGAGCGCTTCCTGGTCTCTGCTCCCTAAAAAAAAGGAAAACACAGAGAAAGAGAGAGAGAGAGAAGTAAAACAGTGCAGAAAGTGTCAGGGTCAGAAACAATGAGGACTCTCTTTTTCTGTTCCTGAGCTCTGACTATTGTTTCCCTCTGTCTCTAAATATAAGTGTTGTTGTTTGGCTGACGGTGCAAGTTTGGAGTGAAAACGTGAATCAAAGAACAGACAAAGCAACAACTCTGTCAGCAGAATGGATCATCAGACCAATTATCAAGTATTCAATAGATTCACTAACAACAATTACTTTTTTAAAGTTAAACAATATCACCAGCATTTGTATTAATGTAAAAACACAATTTAAATTAATACAAATACTGGATTATGGGAAATTATTATGAAATTTTAGACAAAATGTGTGATTATTCCAGATAATAATGGACATCAATGTTTATCATAATCTACAAAGGGAATATGTATAACATATTTGCATATCTGATTCTGTTCATCTCTTCCACATTTTAATCAGGGAAAAATCTATTTGAGTTTGACTTTTTCTTCATATTTTCCAGTTTCTTAAATGGGAATATTTTCTGGTTTCTTTGCTCCATGTAGCAAAGAAATCATTAAAACTAAATAATTTTTGGTTTGTGGAGACATTTGAGAACATCATTTCCACGTTTGAGAAACACATCAACATTTTCTGACATTTTGGACCAAACAATTCTCGATTAATCAAGAAAATAATAAAGAAAAAAATCAACAATTTTTAAAAAAAGTTAGTTTCAGCTTTAGTTTTTTTTTTTTTTTTTTTTTTTTTTTGGATAAATTTTCAAGATAAACACATAGACTACTGTATTTAAAATAGTGAAATATAATAAAATTTAAACTGTAACAACTTTTCCTGATTACTTTCCTCGACTGGTTTCAAACACCTTTTACAGTAATGACAGATATAGATTTTAGGATTTATTCCACATTTTACATGTTGAGTAGGTTTTAAATAAAGTCTTACGAGCAGTTAGCCTAGCTAAGCAATAACAGTGGAGGCAGGTGGAACAGCTAACTTAGCATAACACACTGGAAATAAGAACAACTCGCCCAGCTTTTCCACAGTGTTTCCTTATTACACGATGACTAACTGTGTCTACATATTTTGTGAGTATAAAATGAGTATAAAATAAATATGAACTGAAAACAAAACGTTAATTTTAGTTCAGCCGATACACTTGTCTTGTGTTTCTTGCTTTCCCGGCAGTCATGTAAGGCGCCTATTTACACCTGTTTACTATTTAAAGTCGAAATTAGCAGTTAACATTTAAGAAAGATTAGAACCCTCTGTCAGTAAATCACACTAAACAGAATAAAACTCATAAAAACGCTGACTCTCAAGCATGTTCTGGTGGAGTACTTTTGGGTCTTTTTATTCTCTAATTTGTAAGTGTGTTTCGGAGTTTCTCTACATAGATATAACTGTAGGTAAACCGAGTTTCAAATGTGTGTTTCATTGCTTTGAGCTCATGACGGCACATATAATGCGGCTGTTTAACACGTACCCTCGTGTCCTCTGTGAGCCGGTCCAAAATTTTCTTTGGTTCATAACCCCCACACAGTGACGCAAACATTTCTGCTAATAATAAAC